>JAAWWB010000081.1:0-47451 GCA_018804465.1 Populus tomentosa
TTCATTACAACCTGATCGACCGAAAAGGGAGATGATCGATCATACATAAACATTAATATTAATTTTCAGATTTATTTGGTGGGTGGGATAAGAATAGTGGTCTTCTGCATTTTGGACTTGAAAAATTCCTCGAACTCTGGAGTCACACTTAGAGCAACTTGTGAAACTATTGGAGATAAAGCATTCCACACTGATTTCTTGCTCGCAAACTCTTCAATAGCGGGGCTGCCAAGAGCAAAAAATAAAAATAAAAATTAACAGCAATTCAAACTCTTCAAGAATCTTACTGGGATTGAATTATAAACATGTATAAAAATACAGGGATTGATTCAATATGAGGTTTTTAAAACCAATATATTAATTTAATTTTCTAATAGAAATTGCAATTACCTTGTACCAGGGAGAATGGAAACAAACTCCATTCCTTCACCGTCAGCAATGTGAGCAACCGCGAAGAATCTTGGCACAACAAGTAATTGACCGGCCTGTATTCTGGTGTCCAGGACACGCTTACCACCAATCCCCACAACCTGGACGCGGCCGGAGCCTCTAGCAACATAAAAAACTTGGAATGTGCCGTCGGCGGTGTATGATGGCGAGTACATGGCATTAGCTTCCAATTTCACACGGTTAACGCTTAAGCCTGCTTCTTCAAGAAAAGGAAATCTAGCTGCTGTCAATGCCTTGAACACACCACCGCCTCTGACATCAACGTCAGGCAAAGCAGCATCAATGTTGTACACCATTTTTTCAACAATTTCCATGTTAGGGTGGGGCATGCGTATTCCAGGCTCTAGCTTAATGAGCAAAATCCCTGTCTGGCTTTTAGCAAGCTTGCTCGCTTCCTTTTCGTTCATCTTATAAGCTCTGCTAATGAATTCTGTCGAGAACCCTCCCATGATACCTTGGCCTCCACTTAAGAAGAAGTAGGTGATTTCGCCAGGAATGTGTGCCTTGGAAGTCTCCCCTAAGAAAACTACAACGACTTCTTCTGAGTGATCTCCATTGTTGTACCACCAAGACAGCGCTCCAAGAGGCACTGGTATCACGTCTCCTTTCTTGAGTCTTAGCACCACCTCTTCTGACGAGTTTGGGAGCACCATTCCCACTATTCCGTCACTACCTACAGGAGACCAAGATTATACATGTCAATAAATTATTTACTCGGATTGAAGACTTTAATTATTTACTCAGATTACATTATAGGTAATATTAATTAATTCTAATTAAAAATAATTAAAATGAATAGATTTTAGATCGTGATTATTTAATAACAATACTCTAATACTGTAAGAGGAGGAGGAGGAGGAGAGAAATAATGAATTGGTACATATAGATACCTTGCAGAACATAGCCAATTTTAGAGTAATCGGAATAATGGGGAAGAGCAAAACCACGAGGCTGAAGGACAAGTCTTCCGGCACCAACCTTTTCCTCTGCTAGCAACGGAAACTCAGAACTTGACCAGGTGTGTAAGATCCAGCTTCTCCTTCAAATAACTGTTGGGCTGACCTTGGAGATAAGTCGAAATCCATGGATGCCAGTTGTGTCGTGTAACTTTCTTGAACAAGTACTACATATCAAACACAAAAAGAAAGATAAAAGTAATTAGCATTATTAACTGAAAGAACAAGTACTACAATTTCAATCTCAACTTTAAAATTTCTGGCTCTGTTCAGAATGAAAAAAAGTACACCCTTGGTCATGTGCCATTTTCCTAGGACAAGAAAAACCGTTTTCTCGATTAAAAATAACACCAAGAATTACAATTTTACCATTGTTATATTACAAAAATAGATAAAATTGAAAAATAGTAATTCCTTCGTAACTTGTTGTCCTTCGTAACTTTATTATTTTATTTTCACATTTATCCTAAATCTTTTCATATAAGCACCTTTTAGAATTTTAATCCCTCTTCCATGTGCATGTGAATGAAGAAGGCATATATGATCTGAGTTGGATAAATTTCTTGAAAAAAAATAATATGAAGGCTTGTCCTACGGGCAGCAACAAAGACGAACGGTAGGAAAACAGAAAAAAAAGAGAAGAACACACAGATTTAATGATCATATATATTGGAAGTTTACATACTTGAGTTTAGCATACAAACTTTAGCTTAAAAATAACAATGCGGAGCCATAATATTAAGAGTTAAAACCAGAAAGGAAGGAGGCCATACCGCAGGCAGGGGATGAGAAATTCAGCTGCTAAACTTATAGAGGGATGATTTGTGAGAGATGAAGGAGACGATCCCTCCTTTTATAGAGAAATGAAGCCCCCGAGGAGGGGCAAGGCTATTATCTTGAAAGCGACGTGAAAGCAACGTGGCATTGTTAATGTCTCTTTGATAATGATGTTATAATTGTTTTTAAAAAGTATTTTTATCTTAAAATATATTAAAATAATTTATTTTTATTTTTTAAAATTTCTTTTTGAGCTTAGTATATTAAACTTGATTATAAATATTAAAAAAATTCATTTTTAATAAAAATAAATATTTAAATCTTTTAAAAACATAAATTCAATTACTCAACGGAACTATTTCCACATGCCTACTTTCAAACCCAAAATCATCACGTATTCTGATACAAGTCAATGATATGGTACAGGACAGTGAAGGAGAGGGAAATAAAGGAGAGAAAAGATTTATAATATGATTTCGATTGTCTACATACACACGCAGAGCCACACAGGCAGAGCTGATTTGAATTTATGAGATGTAAATTCTGAAGAAACTTGTGCTGGATGGACCCATGCTTGAGAAAATAATAATAATAAAAAAATGATGCAAGCTTGTATTACTAAAAATTAATAAATATAAATAAAAATACTGAGGGAATATTTTCATTAGTAAATTTTTAAGGGATTTTATTGACGAAAAAATTCTCTCGGTATAGTGGGAAAAAAAATTAAACAAAGCAAAAAAAAATAATGACGTGTTATTTTTACCAATGGAATTTATTCCATTGGTAAACTATGAACACTGTTTATTATGTAAATTATAAAGGGAATTACCGATGGAAAATTCCATCGGTATTTTCCAGAGAATTCCAAAACTGTTCACTTTCCAATTGCACTGTTAATTGTTGTTCTTTACGGACAAAATCACCGATGGATTGAAAATTCATCGATGTTATTTGGTGGTTTTTCTGAAAAAAATTCAATTGATTTAAAATTTTCATTTAAATATTACAGACGGAATCACCGACGATTGAAAAATCATCGGTAATTTTTGGCGGTTTCTGAAAACTTTTACGAAATTGAAAATTTAAATTAAATATTACCGACGGAATTACCGACAAAATAATTAAAAAATATTAATATTCAATTATCCGTCGGTAAATCCGTCACTAACACGCCAAAAAAAAAAAAACTAAATCTGCTTATTTCACAAGAGACAAAGTCATTTCTTCTTCATCTTCTTCTTCTTCTACTTCTACTTCTTCTTCACTATATGTAAAAAACATCAATATCTATTTCTTTCTCTTCTTTTCTCTCCTCATCTCCTTCTCTTTCCCTCCATGCTCGGGTATGTCTTATTCTTCTTTCTTCTTTTATCCTCTTAGTTTATTTTTTAATTAATATGCTTTATGAAAAAAAATTTCTCTCCTTAGCTTCACTTGCAAATACATTAAGGTAAGATTTTTTTTCTTCATTTTTCATGATTTTTTTCACTATATTTGTTTTTTATTTTATTTTTAATTGTTTTTGTTCTTAATAATTGTATAAATGTTGTTGTGAGATTTTTGTTTTCATATGAGATCAATTTTAGTTGATTTATTTATAGGATTTTTAAATTTTTAGCAATTGCAACTTCATTTTTTTCATATGAATTTTTTTAGTTGAGTTAATTTTTTTGTTTTATTTATTTGTTGCAATTTGTTTGAGTTGATTTTATTATTCTTTTTTCCAAGCATTTTGAGTATTTATTATACAATGTTGATTTATGTTAATCTAATTATTTTATAATTTTATAAAATGAATTTTTTAAAAAATGTTTTTAAATAATTACAGACGGACAAAAAATTAACGATGAAAGATTCATTAATGAAGAATTTTTGTCGATGATTTTGTCGGTAAATTAATTATCGATGGAATATGTGTCTTACGCCGATGAAAAAATTTCGTCGATAAAATTGTTAAATCTTGTAGTGTTGGTGGATCTGATATAAAATGAAAAAAATATTGTGAGCAAGTGAATGGTGATAAGTTCAACAGATATTTAACAAGTATTTGCTGTGAAATGTTTGTTTCTCTTCGGGTGAGAAAGTACCACAATTATTTCAATATTAATTGTCTTCTTATTCATAATTCTTGGCTGCTTTAAATAAGCAAAACCGGTACAGATAACTCTAAAATTAAGGAAAAGCTAGTAACTCACGATGTGAGTTTACCCATGTAAAAACTGAAAATAACACGTACTGAATATTAGTCGCAACAACTATAACAAACTGAAATAAAAGCAATTGATAAATCACAACTGTACAAGACCCAGTCTTGTATTGAAACCGCTCCTCCTCAACACATTCTTTATCTCTTCTGTATACCTGCATATCCATGTAGATATTGTTCACGTTTAACTATTGTTGCATGGCACATGTAACTAATATTTCACATTTGACATCTTCCCGCATGCCACATGCAATTAACATTCACTTCATCATATATACTTGGAATTTGGCCTAATGGTCGTGGTTGATCTACGTGGCTTATCAATACCTCCCCCATTACGTGAAACCTTGTCCCCAAGGTTGACATTTAGAAACAACTCCAGTGGCTGTTTGGTAGATACCCATGTTGCCTCTTTGATGGTTAGATATTTCCAGTGAACTAACTTTCTTCGACAATTTGGACGCCTTGTTTTATCCAGCGATGATCAATAAAGCTTGTGGTATCAGTAGAACTTCTCAATCATCATTGAAGGACGGTATCTTCGTGTTGTGGTTGTTAACCTCTGTGTTGGTGTTGTACTGTTTAAGCAGAGAGACATGGAATATTGGATGAATATATGACTCTGCTGGTAAACAGAGTTTGTAAGCAACGGGTCTGATTTTGTCCAGAATTTCATAGGGTCCATAGAAGCGACTGGCAAGTTTATGGTATTCTCGCTTAAAAACCGTATGCTGTCGATATGGATGGAGTTTCAGAAGGACTAAATCACCAATATCAAATGAGACATCTTTTCTCTTTTTATCTGCGATTTGTTTCATCCTATTAATTAAGCGTGCCAAGTTGATTTTTAGCTGCTGAAGTAACTCATCTCGGTCTTGCAACTGCTGATCCGCTTCATGCACCAGCGATAAACCTTCATTGTATGATGGAGCAGTGGGTGGAAGCCGGCCATATAGGGCCTGAAAGGAGTCATTCCGGTTGATATGTGGTATGTTGTATTATACTAATATTCTGCCCATGGTAAGTAGAAGCTCCATTTTTTTGGCCATTGGTGGACAAAACATCGTAAATATTGTTCAACGCATCGATTGACAACCTCGGTTTGGCCATCTGTTTACGGGTGATACGCGGAGCTGAGCGGCAATTTTGTACCTGACATCTTGAAGAACTCCTGCCAAAAATGGCTCACAAAAACTAGATCCCGATCGCTGACTATAGACCTTGGCATGCCATGTAGCTTAATAACACCTTCCATAAATTTCTCTGCAACACTTTTAGCTGTAAAAGGATGTTTTAAGGGGAGAAAATGCGCTGATTTGCTGAGCCTATCGACGATAACCATGATGGTATCTTTGTCTTGGGAAACGGATAGGCGCTCGATGAAATCAAGTGTAATGTCCTCCCACACTTGGCAAGGAATGGGCAGTGGTTGGAAGAGAGCTGCGGGTTCCAATGTTCTTATTTGGTTTTCTAGCATACCACACAATTCTTGATATATTCTTGGACCGATTTACGCATTCCTGGCTAATAGAATTGTTGCCCCAGTTTTTTATATGTGCGCAAAACACTAGAGTGGCCGCCAACTTTGGTATCATGCATTTCGTGCAGCAGCTTTGCACGTAGAGTAGAGTCTGTAGGGATGATGACCCGTTCCTTGTAACGAAGCAAACCATTTTGCCACACAAAGTGGCTGTATAATTGATCCGCAGCTACCTGACTCATGGATTGTATATATAAATCTGTCTTTTGCCGCCTATTTAATTTCTTCCCACAAAGTACCTAAGAAACCAACAAATGATGAAGAGCATGACTACCTTATTTATAAGAGAGAGCATCGCCTGCAGAATTTTCTCGTCCAAGATGGTAAATGATCTCATAGTCATAGCCTAAGAGTTTGGCTACCCATTTTTGCTGCTCTGGTGTGGTGATACGTTGCTCTAGCAAAAAATTTAGATTGCGTTGATCCGTCTGAGTATAAAACTTTCGACCTAAAAGATATGGCCGCCACAAACGTATAGCTTCAAGGATGGCCAACATCTCTTTAGCATAAGTAAACCAAGATTTCTTTGCCACCCCAAGTGCTTTACTCATAAATACAATTGGTTTGCCTTACTGGGTTAATATGGCGCCAATACCATCACCTGAGGCATCGGTTTTTACAGTGAAGATGTCTTTAAAATTGGGCATTGCTCACGTTGGTGTCGTTGTCATGGCTTGTTTGAGCGTGAGGAAGGCAGTTTCAGCTTCCTTATACCACCCAAATTGGTTCTTTTTAAGGAGATTGTTGAGAGCCTGTGCCACAATGCTATAATTTTTGACAAACTTCCTGCAATATCCTGTCAACCCTAAAAACCCACGAAGCTCTGAAATATTAGTAGGTCGTGGCCATGCCACCATTGCTGCAATTTTATTTTCATCTACCTTCATTCCATGATTGGTGATTATGTGCCTTAAGTACTCCAGCTCTTGTTGACCAAAAGCACACTTGCTAGCCTTGACAAAGAGTTGTTGTTGCTATAATATTTCAAAAGTCTGCCTTACATGCATCAAATGCATGTCCCACGTAGGACTATAGACTAATATATCATCGAAAAAAAACCAATATAAATTTTTGAAGATGAGGTTGAAATATTGAATTCATGATAGCTTGAAATGTCGAGGGTGCATTACACAACCCAAATGGCATAACCAAATATTCATAGTGTTCGTTATGAGTGCGAAAAGCAGTTTTTGGAATATCCATAGGATTAACCC
The DNA here is from genome assembly GCA_018804465.1 of Populus tomentosa. NCBI lineage: Eukaryota > Viridiplantae > Streptophyta > Magnoliopsida > Malpighiales > Salicaceae > Populus > Populus tomentosa. The sequence goes on from JAAWWB010000081.1 coordinate 7,147, forward strand.
GTACCTGATGATATCCAACTCGAAGATCAAGCTTGGTGAAATATGAAGCACCATACAGCTCGTCTAACATATCATCAATTGTAGGAATAGGGAAGAGGTCATTCACGGTCATAGCTGTCATAACTCAATTCTGGGTTATTCCCCCAAAATAATTCCCCCAAAATAAAAATAATAATAATAAAAATAATAAAGGCTGGCAACGTGGAGAAAGTATGCCGGGAAATCAAATTGCAATTTTTGGAGAAGATTTAAGACCTATTGGCGCCCCATTATGCCCAAAATTGGAGGGAAAAAATGCAAATTCAAGGTTAAATTAAATGATTATTGGACAAATTTGCATAAGAATTAAGTCCAATAACATAATTAAATTTTTAATAGGCCAATTTGATTTAATCATGGGCCAAATTAAATTTTAATTATGTTTAAGAATTAATTTAGGTCCAAATGAAGGATTTAATTAAGTGCAAGGACTTAATTATACTTTAAATGGGTCAAATTAAGTTTATTTGGGGCTTAATTGGTGAAAAAATTAAGTTTGGGAGCTTAATTTTGGCTTAATTAAGAAAATTGGAATTTTAAGAGATCAAATTTAATTTTTACCAAGTTAATTGATTGAAATCAGGGGCCAAATTGAAAGAAAATTGAAGTTTTGGGGGCAATTAGGGGTTAAATTGATAAAATCCAAAACTAAGGACCAATCTGCAAAAGGCGCCAAACTATAGGGGTCTAATTGACAAAATTCGGGGGTCAAATTGAAGAATTTAAAAACGACGCCGTTTTTGTGTTTAAGAAAAAAAAAGTGGCTGAAGGGACCAGGCGACGCGTCGCCTGGTTACTATTCATCTTCTTCCCCACAAAGTTGCCCGAGGAGCTGCTTTCCAGGCGCATTTTCTGACTCGTATGGCCCCCAAATCCGACAAAGCGTGCACCAACATGTCCACCTGAAACCCCTTTATCCCGGGGAATGGTTCGGTTAGGTCGACAAACTTGGAAATGACTCTGTTTGTTGGCCCAAAGTGGCCACCTCGGGCAGTCTGCAGCCTTGGATGGCCAAATTTGGCAGTTCGAGGTGCACATTTTGAACCAACGGCTTGGATTCCTCGAGTCGAATCAAGGGCTAAGACTTTTTCCCCGTTAAATACAAGATTACCCTCTCTCCATCCCTATAAATAGGAGCCAATTTCGTGCTCAGAAGGAGGGGAAAACTAAGCTCAAAATTGGCAAAACAATCATCTTTTCCTGCCTGGTTTTTCCTGCAACCAGCCCTCTCTTTCCTTTTTCTCTCCGTCGTGGCCTCCAGCCGCCACCACTGATCTCGCCACCGTCCTTCCCACGAAACACCATATCCCATCCCTCACCCAGCAACCTCACCGAAGCCTGCAACATCTCTCTTTCTATCCCTTTTTTCTCTGCAAAACCCTTTTTTCTCTCCACCACCGCAACCCCAGCAGCAGCAGCCGCAGCAACCAACTCGACCAGAAGCTTCTGCCTTTCCCAAAAACCGCCAGGACAACAGCTCTCTCTTCAGCCACTCCAACAGTTGCAACCGTGAGCTTTCCTTCTCCTCTGCAGGGCCTGTTTCATTCTTCTTCCAGCCAGGACCAGTGCACGCCGTCGGCCTCGCCGCCTCCAGTCACACCGCGCACCACCAGCCAAGCTGCCGACTCTCTCCACGCTAGGTAATTCTCCGCTCCACCATTTTCTTCTTCGTTCTTCATAGCCGTTGCATGTAGAATTCATTTCTGCATGCAGTGGCTAATTAATTAGTCACTTGATTGGGCCGGGCCGGGCCCGGCCGAGGCTCGAAAAAAAATTTCAAAATTTTTTTTTTTTAATATTTTTCTACCAATTTTTGCTTAATATTGACTTGTATACTTACATTGTAAGATACAAGTTTGGTATTAAAATACCCGGTTTTCTCTGAAAAAATATAAAAAAAATAAAAAAAGGAAGAAAAATATTTTGTTGCATACGACCAAGTCCTAAAGAATTTTCCAAGCATGTTTTTTTTTCAAAAATAAAAAAAATGAATATCATAACTGGTTTATGATTATCCGTTAGGGTTTGGCCAAAATATCATGTAGACTTTGATAGTTGTGGGATGTAAATTTACACGATAAAGTACACCCTCGGGTATTAAAGATACAAGGTGTAAATAAAAGCAATTTTAAAATTCAGACTTTAAAATGGTTAGGATTTAACCCAATAAGGTAGAGACTCCCTCACCAAGGGAGATCTGCCTTGAACCTTAGAAAAGATCAGCGAATAGAAACTCGACCTATAAAAGCAATCAAATAATAATGCAGCTTACCTTAGGTAGGGTGCACTGGGGGTGCTGCGTCTTCCCCTTGCACAACCAGTCCCTTACTCAGACTCTCACAGACCTTAGGTTCCTAGTGACCATAATACTAGGTGGCGACTCCAACGAACCAAGCAAAAAATGGAAAATAAAAAAAAAATCATTAGCCGATGCTGCGTGGATTTTGACGTGCAACAGTAGCATTAAGGGCTCTGTAATCTGTGCAAAAATGTCATGTTCTATCTTTTTTCTTCACCAATAGTACAGGTGATGAAAAAGGGCTGGTACTTGGTCTGATGAGGCTGAAATTCAACATTTCATAAACTTGCTTCTCAATTTCTTCCTTTTGATAATATGCATAACGATATGGCCGAACATTAAAAGGTTCGGTTCCGTCTTTGAGAGAAATGCAGTGATCAACCCCTCTGATAGGTGGTAGACCTGCTGGTTCCTTTAGAATATCTGCAAACTCATGCAAAATGGCCTCTATATCAGGATGAGTTGTCTGGCTGTATGGCTCCGCAGTACTGATCTGTAGACATATTGCAAAAATGGCATGGTTCTAGTGAATTGATTTGGTTAATTCAGTGATAGATGCAATTTGTATGCCTTTATCGCCTATTCCACGTAACTGCCTAAGTTAGTTCTTCCACTGAAATTCCATAGTTAATTGTTTCCAGTTGCAAACCACAGAACCTAGCATTTCCAACCATTGGATGCCCAGTACCAGATCCAACCCTGTAAGTGGAAAAGAATAAAGAGTTAATGAAAAATGAGTGTCTTGCAAGTCCACTCCGACCTTTTCAAAACGTCCCTGGCATTTCAATTTTTTGCCATTTGCTACCTGCACTGTGAAGGATGCGGTAGGCACCACTAGTATTCGTAATGCATTGGTCAATCTTTTGCTAATAAAGTTATGAGTTGATCCACTGTCGATTAGTGCGATGACATCGCTGGACCCTATCCTGGCAGTGATGCGCATGGTCTTAGGTGCAGCCCATCCTGTCAACGCATGCAGTGTAATTTATGGTTCGGTGATTGTCTCAACATTCTCCTGAAGTGGTTGGTCTTCACCTTCATTATCACATAATAGAGTGTTACTGCCATCGTACCCTTCCAATTTTAGGATGTGAGCCTCGCGACATTGATGTCCTGTAGTAAATCGATCATTGCAACTAAAACATAAATTCTAAGCTCGCCGTCTCTGCATTTCCTCCCAAATGAGGCCCCGAATAGGATTGGTAGGAACTGTTGGGGTAGCTCGATTGAAACCGGGAGGGGAAATCGTAGATCTCATTGGTGGTGATGGTGCTGGTCTGTTGAATCTCCTCTATCTGTTAAGTTGATCATTCTTCATTCAGGCTAGACTGATGGCCTCTTTCAACGTTTATGGCTTAAACATGCATATCCCATTTGAAATCTCAGTTTTTAAGCCACTTATAATTGTACCTACAAGGGCCTTTTGCGTCCATCCACATACTCGATTGCCAAGGCGCTCGAATTCGCGTTGGTAATCTCGTTGTGAGCCTCCTTGCCTTATTCTTAAAAGGGCCTCATCAAAATCCTCACACTCTAAAGGACCAAAACACGCCCAGAATTCATCTTCAAAGTTTGCCCATGATAAAACTCGTCATTCTTCTTCAGTCAACCGGAAAACCCATTACCACCACTGGTTGGCTTCCCTTTCCAAGTGATAAGAAGCCAGGGCAACCTTCTGAAGTTTTGGAGTATTTTGAAATGTAAAAAACTTATTCACACGATTAAACCACTCAGTGGGATCATCTCCTGAAAATCTAGGAAACTCAAGTCGTGCTGTTTTGGAAGAGACAATTAATCGTCCCCCTTCTTGACCTTCAGGTTGCTAGTTGCCCTGGTTTGGAGGCTCCTGATTTGCAAGCAATACATCAGAAAGTCGGTTAAACATGTCCTCTAGATGTTGCAACCTATCAGCCATGCCCAGCTCCATTTGGTGCAGCCCATCTTCCAACTGCTCAATGTGTTCCTTATTAGTGCCTATAAGATCTTCTAACAGGCTCTGAAACCAATGATAAGTTCAACAGATATTTAACAAGTATTTGCTGAGAAATGTTTGTTTCTCTTCGGGTCAGAAAGTACCACAAGTATTTCAATATTAATTGTCTGCTTCTTCATAATTCTTGGCTACTTTAAATAAGCAAAACCGGTACAGATAACTCTAAAATTAAGGAAAAGCTGGTAACTCACGATGTGAGTTTACCCACGTAAAAATTAAAAATAACACGTACTGAATATAATCGCAACAACTATAACAAATTGAAATAAAAGCAACTGATAAATCACAACAACTATAACAAATTAAAATAAAAGCAACTGATAAATCACAACTATACAAGACCCAGTCTTGTATTGAAACCGCTCCTCCTCAACACAATCTTATCTCTTCTGCATACCTGCATGTCCATATAGATACTGTTCATGTTCAACTATTGTTGCATGGCACATACAGCTAATATTTCATGTTTGACATCTTCTTGCATTCCACATGCAATTAACGTTCACTTCATCATACATACTTGGAATTTGGCCCAATGGCCCTGGTTGATCTACGTGGCTTATCAGATGGACCCATGGCTAGTTTGCTGTCCTTCGTTAAAAATTAAAATATAACATGTCCTTATATTTGTTGTTACCCAATTTTTGACTCATCTATTTGATAAAATTTTTGAAAAAAATCCAAAAATAGCGAAAAACAACAAAAATCCAAAAAAATATGTTTTTTTTTAATATATTTGCATCATTTTTAACATTTTCAACATCGTCTAAAAAAGAATTTAAATTTTAAAAAATGTTTTTCGAACGCGTTCGACTTTTCACGCGTTGTGTTTAAAATCCTTGATTTTTCTCATTGAATCAACGTTGATACTGCTCGCTTTTAAAAATACAAGAAAAATCAAAATTTATAAAAAAAGAAAGTTGAGGGATCAATTTTGAGGCCTGAGCAACATTTTACCTATAAATATAGGTCCAAAACTCAGATCTAAGGAGGAGGAGAATTTTGAACATTTGGGGGAAGGAAATTGAAAAAAGGGGAGGGGGGCCGATTTTGAAAAAAAAAGAGGAAGGAAACCCTAAAATCTATCTCTACTCTAAGAGCCGCCAGCCCCCCACCCCAATCTTTTGATTTTTTTTCTCTTCTCCCTCAATCGGCCGCCACCCCCTCCCCTTTGGATTTTTTATTTTTTTTTTTGCCTTTCTTCCTCTCCCCCAGCGATATCTCCTCCCCATTGCCATTTTAACAGTCGTGAAAGCCACACAGAGGGCCATTCCCCTCCCTTTTGGCCAAAACTAGAGAATCCCTCATTCTCTTCAACCACAGACCCGGCCATCATCTTCCCCGTATACCCAGCCAGTTGCTCCCCCTCACCAGACCGACTTGTCTTCTCCCCTCAGCCACAAGCCTCCCTTTTAGCTACAAGACAGCCACCCTGTTTCCACAGCCCCCATTTCCACAGATCTTCCCTCAACAGCAGTTGTTCCCATCTCCATCGCAGTTTTAGCTGCGACAAACCCACGCTTTCACCGCCAGCAGCAGCAGCGCCGTCCTAGCCAGTGAGCCAATAGCCCACACACGGGAGCGCCGCGGCCATCACTCTTCACCTTCTTCCTTCGGCAGCGCCCGCAGACCCAACAGCCTCCAATTGCAGCCCAAGCACAACGGCATCCCCCCCTCACAACAGATCAGCTACCTAAGGAAGGAGAGAGAAGCAGATCTAAACAGATCTGAGGAGAAGAGTATCAACTGTGTTATTGTGTTTTTTTGTTGTTTTGCAGGTCACGGCATCGCCGGCGGTGCAGAAGGGAAGAGAAGAAGCAGCCAATCTCGGCCGGCGGCTTTCATGGCAACGCATGAATCAATATTTGTCAACATTGATGGGACAAGAAAGCCATAAAACATGGCACCAATTATGCCACAAAACATGCTTTCACTTTGTATCAAGTGGGTGATGAGTTGTTCCACTTGTACAAAGTGGAAGTGGGGTATTTGCCACAATAATGGCAATTTCCTAACAACCACTTGATAATCAAGGCTCTGATACTATGTTAAAGAATCATCTTAATTCAATAACTTAAATTGTTAAATAAAATTTTAAGATATGATTTATATTATTCTCTAACACTGAATGATGATGTTGAAGATGTTGCAGTGACATCAGGAACCTGAAAATCTTGAATAGAGAAAACCAGACAGAACTTCGATGTTAATGATAGCAACCACCGATTCTTTAGTTAGGTAATTTCCAGTAGGTTTATCCCAGGTCCGAGGTAGTTAGCAATTTTATTGAATTTAACACACACACACATGTATATAATTTAAAACTCTGTTTATAATTTCCCGCGGAGAGGCATTTCATTGTCCTCGTTTCGAATCCTCAAAATTCAATCTTCCTGCAAGTAATTTTGATATTAATAGGTCTGCATCCAGCATTTCACGTCAAGAAATCATGTTTTTCTCCGAGGATTTTATACCAACAGCTGTTAGAAAGGCCAACATTACATTAGTTATGCCAGTGCAATGCTGCAGTTCCACAATTTAGACGGATATGTATGGATATAGTTGCATGGAAACAGAATCACGAGACTGATTAAATCCCATTCAAACTTTTGCCACTCCTCTGTTCTAGCCATAGGGCACCGAGTTCCTCTGGCCAGAGTCTTGACACTTGTATCATATGTATAGTCTTGGTTACCTAAAAGACTACGGCAACAAAATTAACAATGCTGCAGTCAAATTTGTAATGAGGAAAGTTTTGGTACGGCGTAACATTACACTATACTGAACAAGTAAATCAATTATTTTAATTTAAAAATTTAAGTTGTTAAATGAGATTTTAGAATATGATTTATATTATTCTTTAATATATTCTTTCAAATAAAAATTTTTTAGACTTGAAACTTATACAGGCTCACATTATCTTGTACTTAATTTTTATCAAATAAACAGGGATGTTGAGATTCAAACTTGTGACCACTAGATCATCAAGGTTTTGATATCATGTTAAAAAAACTATTTCAATTCAATAATTTAAATTGTTAAATAAAATTTTAAAATATAATTTATATTATTTAATATTAATAACTGACTATGCAATAATGCATGCGGCGGTGGCATATCCCAGATCATCTGCCAATTGAAGTTGAAGGCAGGTTTATTCCTCGAGGAAACATTAACAAAGTGATGAAAACTTCAGCAATATGGGAAGAATTTTATGGAGCTAAATTGGAATTGTACGTGATTATTAAAAGATTGCATAAAATTAGGACTACTTTGCATGCATGTAACCACTCCCACATGCAACATCCATTTACGGTACAATTAAAAGCATGATTCAAATTTGTTTTTAAATTTAGTTTTAATTTATTTTTTAACAAAAATTAATAAAGAACTAGAACTAAAAAGAAAGGGGGTTTTATTGCATCAGTTGACAAAATATTATTCATTATAATGGTTTTTCTTTTTTTCTTTGGTTTTTTTTATTTTACAATTAATATTTTTTTTTTAATTTCATTCCTCAACTTCAGATTTATTAAGAATTGGACTTCATAATCTTTTTTAATTTAATTTTTATAAAATTATTTTTAATACCAGCACATTAAAATAATCTGTAAATATCATTATTAAAGAATAATATAAATTATATCTTGAAACCTCATATAACAGCTTAAGCTATTGAATCGAGACTGTTATTTGATATGGTATCATATCTTTAATAACCAAGTAGTCACAAGTTTGAATCTCATTACCTTTATTTATTTGATAAAAATTAAGCACATCTTAATATGAAACCGTACAAGTTTCAAGCTCGAAAGACTTTCACTTGAGGGGGTATATTAAAAAATAATATAAATCATATTTTGAGACCTTACCTAATAGTTTAAGTTATGGTTCTTTGACAACTAAAAAAAATATTAATTTAAAATAAATAAAAATTTTAATTTTTTTTATAAATACTTTTTAAATATAAAAACATACATGCCTTGATATCTATCCATGAAAATACTAGTATTTTATGGTCTTGCCAATCGATGTAGTATAGAATAATAAAAAGATATAAATATCAAAGCCAATTACTTTCTTATATAATGGTTAGGCAAAAATAAGACTCAAATCATATATGTTTGATATTTTGATATAAAATATTTTTTAATTAAAAATACATCAAAATAATATTTTTTAATTAAATATTATAACTTAAAGTTATGTTATCCTGATAAATACCAAAATCCATCAATAATTGTATCGAGATTTAGACATCTTAATTACTCAAGATTTGCAAAAGTAATTAAATGCAATCCTCAGATGTCATAATTAATATTCTCAAATATCATCAATATTCTTTCATATGGTTCCCACCATTGCTGATGTGCTATCTGACACCTCAACATATTATTCATTACAACCTGATCGACCGAAACGGGAGATGATCGATCATACATAAACATTAATATTAATTTTTCAGATTTATTTGGTGGGTGGGATAAGAATAGTGGTCTTCTGCATTTTGGACTTGAAAAATTCCTCGAACTCTGGAGTCACACTTAGAGCAACTTGTGAAACTATTGGAGATAAAGCATTCCACACTGATTTCTTGCTCGCAAACTCTTCAATAGCGGGGCTGCCAAGAGCAAAAAATAAAAATAAAAATTAACAGCAATTCAAACTCTTCAAGAATCTTACTGGGATTGAATTATAAACATGTATAAAAATACAGGGATTGATTCAATATGAGGTTTTTAAAACCAATATATTAATTTAATTTTCTAATAGAAATTGCAATTACCTTGTACCAGGGAGAATGGAAACAAACTCCATTCCTTCACCGTCAGCAATCTGAGCAACCGCGAAGAATCTTGGCACAACAAGTAATTGACCGGCCTGTATTCTGGTGTCCAGGACACGCTTACCACCAATCCCCACAACCTGGACGCGGCCGGAGCCTCTAGCAACATAAAAAACTTGGAATGTGCCGTCGGCGGTGTATGATGGCGAGTACATGGCATTAGCTTCCAATTTCACACGGTTCACGCTTAAGCCTGCTTCTTCAAGAAAAGGAAATCTAGCTGCTGTCAATGCCTTGAACACACCACCGCCTCTGACATCAACGTCAGGCAAAGCAGCATCAATGTTGTACACCATTTTTTCAACAATTTCCATGTTAGGGTGGGGCATGCGTATTCCAGGCTCTAGCTTAATGAGCAAAATCCCTGTCTGGCTTTTAGCAAGCTTGCTCGCTTCCTTTTCGTTCATCTTATAAGCTCTGCTAATGAATTCTGTCGAGAACCCTCCCATGATACCTTGGCCTCCACTTAAGAAGAAGTAGGTGATTTCGCCAGGAATGTGTGCCTTGGAAGTCTCCCCTAAGAAAACTACAACGACTTCTTCTGAGTGATCTCCATTGTTGTACCACCAAGACAGCGCTCCAAGAGGCACTGGTATCACGTCTCCTTTCTTGAGTCTTAGCACCACCTCTTCTGACGAGTTTGGGAGCACCATTCCCACTATTCCGTCACTACCTACAGGAGACCAAGATTATACATGTCAATAAATTATTTACTCGGATTGAAGACTTTAAATTATTTACTCAGATTACATTATATTGTAATATTAATTAATTCTAATTAAAAATAATAAAATGAATAGATTTTAGATCGTGATTATTTAATAACAATACTCTAATACTGTAAGGAGGAGGAGGAGGAGGAGGAGAGAAATAATGAATTGGTACATATATATACCTTGCAGAACATAGCCAATTTTAGAGGAATCGGAATAATGGGGAAGAGCAAAACCACGAGGCTGAAGGACAAGTCTTCCGGCACCAACCTTTTCCTCTGCTAGCAACGGAAACTCAGAACTTGACCAGGTGTGGTAAGATCCAGCTTCTCCATCAAATAACTGTTGGGCTGACCTTGGAGATAAGTCGAAATCCATGGATGCCAGTTGTGTCGTGTAACTTTCTTGAACAAGTACTACATATCAAACAACAAAAAGAAAGATAAAGTAATTAGCATTATTAACTGAAAGAACAAGTACTACAATTTCAATCTCAACTTTAAATTTCTGGCTCTGTTCAGAATGAAAAAAAGTACACCCTTGGTCATGTGCCATTTTCCTAGGACAAGAAAAACCTGTTTTCTCGATTAAAAATAAACACCAAGAATTACAATTTTACCATTGTTATATTACAAAAATAGATAAAATTGAAAAATAGTAATTCCTTCGTAACTTGTTGTCCTTCGTAACTTTATTATTTTATTTTCACATTTATCCTAAATCTTTTCATATAAGCACCTTTTAGAATTTTAATCCCTCTTCCATGTGCATGTGAATGAAGAAGCATATATGATCTGAGTTGGATAAATTTCTTGAAAAAAAATAATATGAAGGCTTGTCCTACGGGCAGCAACAAAGACGAACGGTAGGAAAACAGAAAAAAAAGAGAAGAACACACAGATTTAATGATCATATATATTGGAAGTTTACATACTTGAGTTTAGCATACAAACTTTAGCTTAAAAATAACAATGCGGAGCCATAATATTAAGAGTTAAAACCAAGAAAGGAAGGAGGCCATACCGCAGGCAGGGGATGAGAAATTCAGCTGCTAAACTTATAGAGGGATGATTTGTGAGAGATGAAGGAGACGATCCCTCCTTTTATAGAGAAATGAAGCCCCCGAGGAGGGGCAAGGCTATTATCTTGAAAGCGACGTGAAAGCAACGTGGCATGTGTTAATGTCTCTTTGATAATGATGTTATAATTGTTTTTAAAAGTATTTTTTATATTAAAATATATTAAAATAATTTATTTTTATTTTTTAAAATTTATTTTTGAGATTAGTATATTAAAATGATATAAAATATTAAAAAAATTAATTTTTAATAAAAATAAATATTTAAATCTTTTAAAAACATAAATTCAATTACTCAACGGAACTATTTCCACATGCCTACTTTCAAACCAAAATCATCACGTATTCTGATACAAGTCAATGATATGGTACAGGACAGTGAAGGAGAGGGAAATAAAGGAGAGAAAAGATTTATAATATGATTTCGATTTGTCTACATACACACGCAGAGCCACACAGGCAGAGCTGATTTGAATTTATGAGATGTAAATTCTGAAGAAAACTTGTGCTGGATGGACCCATGCTTGAGAAAATAATAATAATAAAAAAATGATGCAAGCTTGTATTACTAAAAAATTAATAAATATAAATAAAAATACTGAGGGAATATTTTCATTAGTAAATTTTTAAGGGATTTTATTGACGAAAAAATTCTCTCGGTATAGTGGGAAAAAAAATTAAAACAAAGCAAAAAAAAATAATGACGTGTTATTTTTACCAATGGAATTTATTCCATTGGTAAACTATGAACACTGTTTATTATGTAAATTATAAAGGGAATTACCGATGGAAAATTCCATCGGTATTTTCCAGAGAATTCCAAAACTGTTCACTTTCCAATTGCACTGTTAATTGTTGTTCTTTACGGACAAAATCACCGACGGATTGAAAATTCATCGATGTTATTTGGTGGTTTTCTTAAAAAAATTCAATTGATTTAAAATTTTCATTTAAATATTACAGACGGAATCACCGACGGATTGAAAAATCATCGGTAATTTTTGGCGGTTTCTGAAAACTTTTACGAAATTGAAAATTTAAATTAAATATTACCGATGGAATTACCGACAAAATAATTAAAAAATATTAATATTCAATTATCCGTCGGTAAATCCGTCACTAACGCGCCAAAAAAAAAAAAACTAAATCTGCTTATTTCACAAGAGACAAAGTCATTTCTTCTTCATCTTCTTCTTCTTCTACTTCTACTTCTTCTTTACTATATGTAAAAAACATCAATATCTATTTCTTTCTCTTCTTTTCTCTCCTCATCTCCTTCTCTTTCCCTCCATGCTCGGGTATGTCTTATTCTTCTTTCTTCTTTTATCCTCTTAGTTTATTTTTTAATTAATATGCTTTATGAAAAAAAATTTCTCTCCTTAGCTTCACTTGCAAGTACATTAAGGTAAGATTTTTTTCTTCATTTTTCATGATTTTTTTCACTATATTTGTTTTTTATTTTATTTTTAATTGTTTTTGTTCTTAATAATTGTATAAATGTTGTTGTGAGATTTTTGTTTTCATATGAGATCAATTTTAGTTGATTTATTTATAGGATTTTTAAATTTTTAGCAATTGCAATTTCATTTTTTTCATATGAATTTTTTTAGTTGAGTTAATTTTTTTGTTTTATTTATTTGTTGCAAATTTGTTTGAGTTGATTTTATTATTCTTTTTTCCAAGCATTTTGAGTATATATTATACAATGTTGATTTATGTTAATCTAATTATTTTATAATTTTATAAAATGAATTTTTTAAAAAAATGTTTTTAAATAATTACAGACGGACAAAAAATTAACGATGAAAGATTCACCAATAAAGAATTTCCGTCGATGATTTTTTCAGTAAATTAATTACCGATGGAATATGTGTCTTACGCCGATGAAAAAATTCCGTCAATAAAATTGTTAAATCTTGTAGTGTTGGTGGATCTGATATAAAATGAAAAAGATATTGTGAGCAAGTGAATGGTGATAAGTTCAACAAATATTTAACAAGTATTTGCTGTGAAATGTTTGTTTATCTTCGGGTGAGAAAGTACCACAATTATTTCAATATTAATTGTCTGCTTATTCATAATTCTTGGTTGCTTTAAATAAGCAAAACCGGTACAAATAACTCTAAAATTAAGGAAAAGTTGGTAACTCACGATGTGAGTTTACCCATGTAAAAACTGAAAATAACACGTACTGAATATTAGTCGCAACAACTATAACAAACTAAAATAAAAGCAACTGATAAATCACAACTGTACAAGACCCAATCTTGTATTGAAACCGCTCCTCAACACATTCTTTATCTCTTCTGTATACCTGCATATCCATATAGATATTGTTCACGTTCAACTATTGTTGCATGACACATGCAACTAATATTTCACGTTTGACATCTTCCCGCATGCCACATGCAATTAACATTCACTTCATCATATATACTTGGAATTTGGCCTAATGGCCCTGGTTGATCTACGTGGCTTATCAATACCTCCCCCATTACGTGGAACCTTGTCCCCAAGGTTGACATTTAGAAACAACTCCAGTGGCTGTTTGGTAGATACCCATGTTGCCTCCTTGACGGTTAGATATTTCCAGTGAACTAAACTTTCTTCGATAATTTGGGCGCCTTGTTTTATCCAGCGATGATCAATAACAGCTTGTGGTATCAGTAGAACTTCTCAATCATCATTGAAGGATGGTATCTTCGTGTTGTGGTTGTTAACCTCTGTGTTGGTGTTGTACTGTTTAAGCAGAGAGACATGGAATATTGGATGAATACATGACTCTGCTGGTAAACAGAGTTTGTAAGCAATGGGTCTAATTTTGTCCAGAATTTCATAGGGTCCATAGAAGCGACTGGCAAGTTTATGGTATTCTCGCTTAAAAACTGTATGCTGTTGATATGGATGGAGTTTCAGAAGGACTAAATCACCAATATCAAATGAGACATCTTTTCTCTTTTTATCTGCGATTTGTTTCATCCTATTAATTAAGCGTGACAGGTTGATTTTTAGCTGCTGAAGTAACTCATCTCGGTCTTGCAACTGCTGATCCGCTTCATGCACCAGCGATAAACCTTCATTGTATGATGGAATAGTGGGTGGAAGCCGGCCATATAGGGCCTGAAAGGAGTCATTCCGGTTGAGATGTGGTATGTTGTATTATACTAATATTCTGCCCATGGTAAGTAGAAGCTCTATTTTTTTGGCCATTGGTGGACAAAACATCATAAATATTGTTCAATGCATCGATTGACAACCTCGGTTTGGCCATCTGTTTGCAGGTGATACGCGGAGCTGAGCGGTAATTTTGTACCTGACATCTTGAAGAACTCTTGCCAAAAATGGCTCACAAAAACTAGATCCCGATCGCTGACTATAGACCTTGGCATGCCATGTAGCTTAATAACACCTTCCATAAATTTCTCTGCAACACTTTTAACTGTAAAAGGATGTTTTAAGGGGAGAGAATGAGCTGATTTGTTGAGCCTATCGACGATAACCATGATGGTATCTTTGTCTTGGGAAACGGATAGGCGCTCGATGAAATCAAGTGTAATGTCCTCCCACACTTGGCAAGGAATGGGCAGTGGTTGGAGGAGAGCTGCGGGTTCCAATGTATCTTATTTGGTTTTTTGGCATACCACACAATTCTTGATATATTCTTGGACCGATTTACGCATTCCTGGCTAATAGAATTGTTGCCCCAGTTTTTTATATGTGCGCAGAACACCAGAGTGGCCGCCAACTTTGGTATCATGCATTTCGTGCAGCAGCTTTGCACGTAGAGTAGAGTCTGTAGGGATGATGACCTGTTCCTTGTAACGAAGCAAACCATTTTGCCACACAAAGTGGCTGTATAATTGATCCGCAGCTACCTGACTCATGGATTGTATATATAAATCTGTCTTTGCCGCCTATTTAATTTCTTCCCACAAAGTAACCTAAGAAACCAATAAATGATGAAGACCATGACTACCTTATTTACGAGAGAGAGCATCGCCTGCAGAATTTTCTCGTCCAAGATGGTAAATGATCTCATAGTCATAGCCTAAGAGTTTGGCTACCCATTTTTGCTGCTCTGGTGTGGTGATACGTTGCTCTAGCAAAAATTTTAGATTGCATTGATCCGTCTGAGTATAAAACTTTCGACCTAACAGATATGGCCGCCACAAACGTATAGCTTCAAGGATGGCCAGCATCTCTTTAGCATAAGTAAACCAAGATTTCTTTGCCACCCCAAGTGCTTTACTCATAAATACAATTGGTTTGCCTTGCTGGGTTAATATGGCGCCAATACCATCACCCGAGGCATCGGTTTTTACAGTGAAGATGTCTTTAAAATTGGGCATTGCTCACGTTGGTGTCGTTGTCATGGCTTGTTTGAGCGTGAGGAAGGCAGTTTCAGCTTCCTCATGCCACCCAAATTGGCCCTTTTTAAGGAGATTGTTGAGAGCCTGCACCACAATGCTATAATTTTTGACAAACTTCCTGTAATATCCTGTCAACCCTAAAAACCCACGAAGCTCTGAAATATTAGTAGGTGGTGGCCATGCCACCACTGCTGCAATTTTATTTTCATTTACCTTCATGCCATGATTGGTGATTATGTGCCTTAAGTACTCCAGCTCTTGTTAACCAAAAGCACAGTTGCTAGCCTTGACAAAGAATTGTTGTTGCTATAATATTTCAAAAGTCTGCCTTACATGCATCAAATGCATGTCCCACATAGGACTATAGATTAATATATCATTGAAGAAAACCAATATAAATTTTCGAAGATGAGGTTGAAATATTGAATTCATGATAGCTTGAAATGTCGAGGGTGCACTACACAACCCAAATGGCATAACCAAATATTCATAGTGCCCGTTGTGAGTGCGGAAAGCAGTTTTTGGAATATCCATAGGATTAACCTGTACCTGATGATATCCAGCTCGAAGATCAAGCCTGGTGAAATATGAAGCACAATACAGCTCGTCTAACATATCATCAATTGTAGGAATAGGGAAGAGGTCCTTCACGGTCATAGTTGTCATAACCCAATTCTGGGTTATTCCCCCAAAATAAATTCCCCCAAAATAATAATAATAATAATAATAATAATAATAATAATAAAGGCTGGCAACGTGGAGAAAGTATGCTGGGAAATCAAATTGCAATTTTTGGAGAAGATTTAAGACCTATTGGCGCCCCATTATGCCCAAAATTAGAGGGAAAAAAAATGCAAATTCAAGGTTAATTTAAATGATTATTGGACAAATTTGCATAAGAATTAAGTCCAATAACATAATTAAATTTTTAATAGGCCAAATTAAATTTTAATTATGTTTAAGAATTAATTTAGGTCCAAATGAAGGATTTAATTAAGTGCAAGGACTTAATTATACCTTAAATGGGTCAAATTAAGTGAAAAAATTAAGTTTGGGAGCTTAATTTTGGCTTAATTAAGAAAATTGGAATTTTAAGAGATCAAATTTAATTTTTACCAGTTAATTGATTGAAATCAAGGGCCAAATTGAAAGAAAATTGAAGTTTTGGGGGCAATTAGGGGTTAAATTGATAAAATCCAAAACCAAGGACCAATCTGCAAAAGGCGCCAAACTATAGGGGTCTAATTGACAAAATCCGGGGGTCAAATTAAAGAATTTGAAAACGGCGCCGTTTTTGTGTTTAAGAATAAAAAAAAGTGGCTGAAGGGACCAGGCGACGCGTCGCCTGGTTACTGTTCATCTTCTTCCCCACAAAGTTGCCCGAGGAGCTGTTTTCCAAACGCATTTTCTGACTCGTATGGCCCCCAAATCCGACAAAACGTGCACCAACATGTCCACCTGAAACCCCTTTATCCTGGAGAATGGTTCGGTCAGGTCGACAAACTTGGAAACGACTCTGTTTGTTGGCCCAAAGTGGCCACCTCGGGCAGTCTGCAGCCTTGGATGGCCAAATTTGGCAGTTCGAGGTGCACATTTTGAACCAACGGCTTGGATTCCTTGAGTCGAATCAAGGGCTAAGACTTTTTCCCCGTTAAATACAAGATTACCTTCTCTCCATCCTTATAAATATGAGCCAATTTCGTGCTCAGAAGGAGGGGAAAACTGAGCTCAAAATTGGCAAAACAATCATCTTTTCCTGCCCGGTTTTTCCTGCAACCAGCCCTCTCTTTCCTTTTTCTCTGCGTCATGGCCTCCAGCCGCCACCACTGATCTCGCCACCATCCTTCCCACGAAACACCATATCCCATCCCTCACCCAGCAACCTCACCGAAGCCTGCAACATCTCTCTTTCTCTCCCTCTTTTCTCTGCAAAACCCTTTTTTCTCTCCACCACCGCAACCCCAGCAGCAGCAGCCGCAGCAACCACCTCAACCAGAAGCTTCTGCCTTTCCCAAAGACCGCCAGGACAACAACTCTCTCTTCAGCCGCTCCAATAGTTGCAACCGTGAGCTTTACTTCTCCTCTGCAGGGCCTGTTTCATTCTTCTTCCAGCCGAGACCAGTGCACGCCGTCGGCCTCGCCGCCTCCAGTCACACCGCGCACCACCAGCCAGGCTGCCGACTCTCTCCACGCTAGGTAATTCTCCGCTCCACCATTTTCTTCTTCATTCTTCGTAGCCGTTGCATGTAGAATTCATTTCTGCATGCAGTGGCTAATTAATTAGTCACTTGCTGGGGCCGGGCCCGGCCCAGGCCTGAAAAAAAAATTTCAAAAAAAAAAAATTAAATATTTTTCTACCAATTTTTGCTTAATATTGGCTTGTATACTTACATTGTAAGATACAAGTTTGGTATTAAAATACCCGGTTTTCTCTGAAAAAAATAAAAAAAATAAAAAAAGAAAGAAAAATATTTTGTTGCATACAACCAAGTCCTAAAGAATTTTCCAAGCATGTTTTTTTTTCAAAAATAAAAAAAATAGATATCATAACTGGTTTATGATTATCCGTTAGGGTTTGGCCAAAATATCATGTAGACTTTAATAGTTGTGGGGTGTAAATTTATACGATAAAGTACACCCTCGGGTATTAAAGATAAAAGGTGTAAATAAAAGCAATTTTAAAATTCAGACTTTAGAATGGTTAGGATTTAACCCAATAAGGTAGAGACTCCCTCACGAAGGGAGATCTGCCTTGAACCTTAGAAAGGAGCAGCGAATAGAAACTCGACCTAGAAAAGCAATCAAACAATAATGCAGCTTACCTTAGGTAGGGTGCACTGGGGGTGCTGCGTCTTCCCCTTGCACAACCAGTCCCTTACTCAGACTCTCGCAGACCTTAGGTTCCTAGTGACCATAATACTTGGTGGCGACTCCAACGAACCAAGCAAAAAATGGAAAATAAACAAAAAAAATCATTAGCCGATGCCGCGCGGATTTTGACGTGCAACAATAGCATTAAGGGCTCTGTAATCTGTGCAAAACGTCATGTTCCATCTTTTTTCTTCACCAATAGTACAGGTGATGAAAAAGGGCTGGTACTTGGTCTGATAAGGCTGAAATTCAACATTTCATAAACTTGCTTCTCAATTTCTTCCTTTTGATAATATGCATAACGATATGGCCGAACATTAATAGGTTCGGTTCCGTCTTTGAGAGAAATGCAGTGATCAACCCCTCTGATAGGTGGTAGACCTGCTGGTTCCTTTAGAATATCTGCAAACTCATGCAAAATGGCCTCTATATCAGGATGAGTTGTCTGGCTGTGTGGCTCCGCAGTACTGATCTGTAGATATATTGCAAAAATGGTATGGTTCTGGTGAATTGATTTGGTTAATTCAGTGATAGATGCAATTTGTATGCCTTTATCGCCTATTCCACGTAACTGCCTAAGTTAGTTCTTCCACTGAAATTCCATAGTTAATTGTTTCCAGTTGCAAACCACAGAACCTAGCATTTCCAACCATTGGATGCCCAGTACCAGATCCAACCCTGTAAGTGGAAGAGAATAAAGAGTTAATGAAAAATGAGTGTCTTGCAGGTCCACTCCGACCTCTTCAAAACATCCCTGGCATTTCAATTTTTTGCCATTTGCTACCCGCACTGTGAAGGATGCGGTAGGCACCACTAGTATTCGTAATGTATTGGCCAATCTTTTGCTAATAAAGTTATGAGTTGATCCACTGTCGATTAGTGCGTTGACATCGCTGGACCCTATCCTGGCAGTGATGCGCATGGTCTTAGGTGCAGCCCATCCTGTCAACGCATGCAGTGTAATTTATGGTTCGGTGATTGTCTCAACATTCTCCTGAAGTGGTTGGTCTTCACCTTCATTATCACATAATAGAGTGTTACTGCCATCGTACCCTTCCAATTTTAGGATGTGAGGCTCGCGACATTTATGTCCTGTAGTAAATCGATCATTGCAACTAAAACATAAATTCTGAGCTCGCCGTCTCTGCATTTCCTCCCAAATGAGGCGCCAAATAGGATTGGTAGGAACTGTTGGGGTAGCTCGATTGAAACCGGGAGGGGAAATCGTAGATCTCATTGGTGGTGATGGTGCTGGTCTGTTGAACCTCCTCTGTCTGTTAAGTTGATCATTCTTCATTCAGGCTAGACTGATGGCCTCTTTCAACGTTTATGGCTTAAACATGCGTATCCCATTTGAAATCTCAGTTTTTAAGCCACCTATAATTGTACCTACAAGGGCCTTTTGCGTCCATCCGCATACTCGATTGCCAAGGCGCTCGAATTCGCGTTGGTAATCTCGCAGTGAGCCTCCTTGCCTTATTCCTAAAAGGGCCTCATCAAAATCCTCACACTCTAAAGGACCAAAACGCACTCAGAATTCGTCTTCAAAGTTTGCCCATGATAAAACTCTTCATTCTTCTTCAGTCAACCGGAAAACCCATTACCACCACTGGTTGGCTTCCCTTTCCAAGTGATAAGAAGCCA
Organism: Populus tomentosa; assembly: GCA_018804465.1. Lineage (NCBI taxonomy): Eukaryota > Viridiplantae > Streptophyta > Magnoliopsida > Malpighiales > Salicaceae > Populus > Populus tomentosa. The sequence continues at coordinate 27,000 of JAAWWB010000081.1, forward strand.
GGGCAACCTTCTGAAGTTTTGGAGTATTTTGAAATGTAAAAAACTGATTCACACGATTAAACCACTCAGTGGGATCATCTCCTAAAAATCTAGAAAACTAAAGTCGTGCTGTTTTGGAAGAGACAATTAATCGTCCCCCTTCTTGACCTTCACGTTGCTGGTTGCCCTGGTTTGGAGGCTCCTGATTTGTAAGCAATACATCAGAAAGTCGGTTAAACATGTCCTCTAGATGTTGCAACCTATCAGCCATGCCCAGCTCCATTCGGTGCAGCCCATCTTCCAACTGCTCAATGCGTTCCTTATTAGTGCCCAAAAGATCTTCTAAGAGGCTCTGAAACCAATGATAAGTTCAACAGATATTTAACAAGTATTTGCTGAGAAATGTTTGTTTCTCTTCGGGTCAGAAAGTACCACAATTATTTCAATATTAATTGTCTGCTTCTTCATAATTCTTGGCTACTTTAAATAAGTAAAATCAGTACAGATAACTCTAAAATTAAGGAAAAGCTGGTAACTCACGATGTGAGTTTACCCACGTAAAAATTAAAAATAACACGTACTGAATATAATCGCAACAACTATAACAAATTGAAATAAAAGCAACTGATAAATCACAACTATACAAGACCCAGTCTTGTATTGAAACCGCTCCTCCTCAACACAATCTTATCTCTTCTGCATACCTGCATGTCCATATAGATACTGTTCACGTTCAACTATCGCTACATGGCACATGCAGCTAATATTTCATGTTTGACATCTTCTTGCATTCCACATGCAATTAACGTTCAATTCATCATACATACTTGGAATTTGGCCCAATGGCCCTGGTTGATCTACGTGGCTTATCAGATGGACCCATGGCTAGTTTGCTGTCCTTCGTTAAAAATTAAAATATAACATGTCCTTATATTTGTTGTTACCCAATTTTTGACTCATCTATTTGATAAAAGTTTTGAAAAAAAATCCAAAAATAGCGAAAAACAACAAAAATCCAAAAAAATATGTTTTTTTTTAATATATTTGCATCATTTTTAACATTTTCAACATTGTCTAAAAAAGAATTTAAATTTTAAAAAATGTTTTTCGAACGCGTTCGACTTTTCACGCGTTGTGTTTAAAATCCTTGATTTTTCTCATTGAATCAATGTTGATACTGCTCGTTTTTAAAAATACAAGAAAAATCAAAATTTATAAAAAAAAAAGTTGAGGGATCAATTTTGAGGTCTGAGCAACATTTTACCTATAAATATAGGTCCAAAACTCAAATCTAAGGAGGAGGAGAATTTTGAACATTTGGGGGGAGGAAATTGAAAAAAGGGAAGGGGGGCCGATTTTTTTTTAAAAAAGGAAGGAAACCCTAAAATCTATCTCTTCTCTAAGAGCCGCCAGCCCCCCACCCCAATCTTTTGATTTTTTTTCTCTTCTCCCTCAACCGGCCGCCACCCCCTCCCCTTTGGATTTTTTTTTTTTTTGCCTTTCTTCCTCTCCCCCAGCGATCTCTCCTCCCCATTGCCATTTTAACAGTCGGAACTGAAAGCCACACACAGGGCCATTCCCCTCCCTTTTGGCCAAAACTAGAGAATCCCTCATTCTCTTCAACCACAGACCAGGCCATCATCTTCCCCGTATACCCAGCCAGTAGCTCCCCCTCACCAGACCGACCCGTCTTCTCCCCTCAGCCACAAGCCTCCCTTTTAGCTACAAGACAACCACCCTGTTTCCACAACCCCCATTTCCACAGATCTTCCCTCAACAGCAGTTGTTCCCATCTCTCAAGCGACAAACCCACGCTTTCACCGCCAGCAGCAGCAGCGTCGTCCTAGCCAGAGAGCCAATAGCCCACACACGGGAGCGCCGCGGCCATCACTCTTCACCTTCTTCCTTCGGCAGCGCCCGCACACCCAACAGCCTCCAATTACAGCCCAAGCACAACGGCGTCCCCCCCTCACAACAGATCAGCTACCTAAGAAAGGAGAGAGAAGCAGATCTAAACAGATCTGAGGAGAAGAGTATCAACTGTGTTGTTGCGTTTTTTTGTTGTTTTGCAGGTCACGGCATCGTCGGCGGCGCAGAAGGGAAGAGAAGAAGCAGCCAATCTCGGCTGGCGGCTTTCATGGCAGCGCATGAATCAATATTTGTCAACATTGATGGGACAAGAAAGCCATAAAACATGGCACCAATTATGCCACAAAACATGCTTTCACTTTGTATCAAGTGGGTGATGAGTTGTTCCACTTGTACAAAGTGGAAGTGGGGTATTTGCCACAATAATGGCAATTTCCTAACAACCACTTGATAATCAAGGCTCTGATACTATGTTAAAGAATCATCTTAATTTAATAACTTAAATTGTTAAATAAAATTTTAAGATATGATTTATATTATTCTCTAACACTGAATGATGATGTTGAAGATGTTGCAGTGACATCAGGAACCTGAAAATCTTGAATAGAGAAAACCAGACAGAACTTCGATGTTAATGATAGCAACCACCGATTCTTTAGTTAGGTAATTTCCAGTAGGTTTATCCCAGGTCCGAGGTAGTTAGCAATTTTATTGAATTTAACACACACACACATGTATATAATTTAAAACTCTGTTTATAATTTCCCGCGGAGAGGCATTTCATTGTCCTCGTTTCGAATCCTCAAAATTCAATCTTCCTGCAAGTAATTTTGATATTAATAGGTCTGCATCCAGCATTTCACGTCAAGAAATCATGTTTTTCTCCGAGGATTTTATACCAACAGCTGTTAGAAAGGCCAACATTACATTAGTTATGCCAGTGCAATGCTGCAGTTCCACAATTTAGACGGATATGTATGGATATAGTTGCATGGAAACAGAATCACGAGACTGATTAAATCCCATTCAAACTTTTGCCACTCCTCTGTTCTAGCCATAGGGCACCGAGTTCCTCTGGCCAGAGTCTTGACACTTGTATCATATGTATAGTCTTGGTTACCTAAAAGACTACGGCAACAAAATTAACAATGCTGCAGTCAAATTTGTAATGAGGAAAGTTTTGGTACGGCGTAACATTACACTATACTGAACAAGTAAATCAATTATTTTAATTTAAAAATTTAAGTTGTTAAATGAGATTTTAGAATATGATTTATATTATTCTTTAATATATTCTTTCAAATAAAAATTTTTTAGACTTGAAACTTATACAGGCTCACATTATCTTGTACTTAATTTTTATCAAATAAACAGGGATGTTGAGATTCAAACTTGTGACCACTAGATCATCAAGGTTTTGATATCATGTTAAAAAAACTATTTCAATTCAATAATTTAAATTGTTAAATAAAATTTTAAAATATAATTTATATTATTTAATATTAATAACTGACTATGCAATAATGCATGCGGCGGTGGCATATCCCAGATCATCTGCCAATTGAAGTTGAAGGCAGGTTTATTCCTCGAGGAAACATTAACAAAGTGATGAAAACTTCAGCAATATGGGAAGAATTTTATGGAGCTAAATTGGAATTGTACGTGATTATTAAAAGATTGCATAAAATTAGGACTACTTTGCATGCATGTAACCACTCCCACATGCAGCATCCATTTACGGTACAATTAAAAGCATGATTCAAATTTGTTTTTAAATTTAGTTTTAATTTATTTTTTAACAAAAATTAATAAAGAACTAGAACTAAAAAGAAAGGGGGTTTTATTGCATCAGTTGACAAAATATTATTCATTATAATGGTTTTTCTTTTTTTTCTTTGGTTTTTTTTATTTTACAATTAATATTTTTTTTTTTAATTTCATTCTTCAACTTTAGATTTATTAAGAATTGGACTTCATAATATTTTTTAATTTAATTTTTATAAAATTATTTTTAATACCAGCACATTAAAATAATCTGTAAATATCATTATTAAAGAATAATATAAATTATATCTTGAAACCTCATATAACAGCTTAAGCTATTGAATCGAGACTGTTATTTGATATGGTATCATATCTTTAATAACCAAGTAGTCACAAGTTTGAATCTCATTACCTTTATTTATTTGATAAAAATTAAGCACATCTTAATATGAAACCGTACAAGTTTCAAGCTCGAAAGACTTTCACTTGAGGGGATATATTAAAAAATAATATAAATCATATTTTGAGACCTTACCTAATAGTTTAAGTTATGGTTCTTTGACAACTAAAAAAAATATTAATTTAAAATAAATAAAAATTTTAATTTTTTTTATAAATACTTTTTAAATATAAAAACATACATGCCTTGATATCTATCCATGGAAATACTAGTATTTTATGGTCTTGCCAATCGATGTAGTATAGAATAATAAAAAGATATAAATATCAAAGCCAATTACTTTCTTATATAATGGTTAGGCAAAAATAAGACTCAAATCATATATGTTTGATATTTTGATATAAAATATTTTTTAATTAAAAATACATCAAAATAATATTTTTTTAATTAAATATTATAACTTAAAGTTATGTTATCCTGATAAATACCAAAATCCATCAATAATTGTATAGAGATTTAGACATCTTAATTACTCAAGATTTGCAAAAGTAATTAAATGCAATCCTCAGATGTCATAATTAATATTCTCAAATATCATCAATATTCTTTCATATGGTTCCCACCATTGCTGATGTGCTATCTAACACCTCAACATATTATTCATTACAACCTGATCGACCGAAACGGGAGATGATCGATCATACATAAACATTAATATTAATTTTTCAGATTTATTTGGTGGGTGGGATAAGAATAGTGGTCTTCTGCATTTTGGACTTGAAAAATTCCTCGAACTCTGGAGTCACACTTAGAGCAACTTGTGAAACTATTGGAGATAAAGCATTCCACACTGATTTCTTGCTCGCAAACTCTTCAATAGCGGGGCTGCCAAGAGCAAAAAATAAAAATAAAAATTAACAGCAATTCAAACTCTTCAAGAATCTTACTGGGATTGAATTATAAACATGTATAAAAATACAGGGATTGATTCAATATGAGGTTTTTAAAACCAATATATTAATTTAATTTTCTAATAGAAATTGCAATTACCTTGTACCAGGGAGAATGGAAACAAACTCCATTCCTTCACCGTCAGCAATGTGAGCAACCGCGAAGAATCTTGGCACAACAAGTAATTGACCGGCCTGTATTCTGGTGTCCAGGACACGCTTACCACCAATCCCCACAACCTGGACGCGGCCGGAGCCTCTAGCAACATAAAAAACTTGGAATGTGCCGTCGGCGGTGTATGATGGCGAGTACATGGCATTAGCTTCCAATTTCACACGGTTAACGCTTAAGCCTGCTTCTTCAAGAAAAGGAAATCTAGCTGCTGTCAATGCCTTGAACACACCACCGCCTCTGACATCAACGTCAGGCAAAGCAGCATCAATGTTGTACACCATTTTTTCAACAATTTCCATGTTAGGGTGGGGCATGCGTATTCCAGGCTCTAGCTTAATGAGCAAAATCCCTGTCTGGCTTTTAGCAAGCTTGCTCGCTTCCTTTTCGTTCATCTTATAAGCTCTGCTAATGAATTCTGTCGAGAACCCTCCCATGATACCTTGGCCTCCACTTAAGAAGAAGTAGGTGATTTCGCCAGGAATGTGTGCCTTGGAAGTCTCCCCTAAGAAAACTACAACGACTTCTTCTGAGTGATCTCCATTGTTGTACCACCAAGACAGCGCTCCAAGAGGCACTGGTATCACGTCTCCTTTCTTGAGTCTTAGCACCACCTCTTCTGACGAGTTTGGGAGCACCATTCCCACTATTCCGTCACTACCTACAGGAGACCAAGATTATACATGTCAATAAATTATTTACTCGGATTGAAGACTTTAAATTATTTACTCAGATTACATTATAGTGTAATATTAATTAATTCTAATTAAAAATAATAAAATGAATAGATTTTAGATCGTGATTATTTAATAACAATACTCTAATACTGTAAGGAGGAGGAGGAGGAGGAGAGAAATAATGAATTGGTACATATATATACCTTGCAGAACATAGCCAATTTTAGAGGAATCGGAATAATGGGGAAGAGCAAAACCACGAGGCTGAAGGACAAGTCTTCCGGCACCAACCTTTTCCTCTGCTAGCAACGGAAACTCAGAACTTGACCAGGTGTGGTAAGATCCAGCTTCTCCTTCAAATAACTGTTGGGCTGACCTTGGAGATAAGTCGAAATCCATGGATGCCAGTTGTGTCGTGTAACTTTCTTGAACAAGTACTACATATCAAACAACAAAAAGAAAGATAAAGTAATTAGCATTATTAACTGAAAGAACAAGTACTACAATTTCAATCTCAACTTTAAATTTCTGGCTCTGTTCAGAATGAAAAAAAGTACACCCTTGGTCATGTGCCATTTTCCTAGGACAAGAAAAACCTGTTTTCTCGATTAAAAAATAAACACCAAGAATTACAATTTTACCATTGTTATATTACAAAAATAGATAAAATTGAAAAATAGTAATTCCTTCGTAACTTGTTGTCCTTCGTAACTTTATTATTTTATTTTCACATTTATCCTAAATCTTTTCATATAAGCACCTTTTAGAATTTTAATCCCTCTTCCATGTGCATGTGAATGAAGAAGCATATATGATCTGAGTTGGATAAATTTCTTGAAAAAAAATAATATGAAGGCTTGTCCTACGGGCAGCAACAAAGACGAACGGTAGGAAAACAGAAAAAAAAGAGAAGAACACACAGATTTAATGATCATATATATTGGAAGTTTACATACTTGAGTTTAGCATACAAACTTTAGCTTAAAAATAACAATGCGGAGCCATAATATTAAGAGTTAAAACCAAGAAAGGAAGGAGGCCATACCGCAGGCAGGGGATGAGAAATTCAGCTGCTAAACTTATAGAGGGATGATTTGTGAGAGATGAAGGAGACGATCCCTCCTTTTATAGAGAAATGAAGCCCCCGAGGAGGGGCAAGGCTATTATCTTGAAAGCGACGTGAAAGCAACGTGGCATGTGTTAATGTCTCTTTGATAATGATGTTATAATTGTTTTTAAAAGTATTTTTTATATTAAAATATATTAAAATAATTTATTTTTATTTTTTAAAATTTATTTTTGAGATTAGTATATTAAAATGATATAAAATATTAAAAAAATTAATTTTTAATAAAAATAATATTTAAATCTTTTAAAAACATAAATTCAATTACTCAACGGAACTATTTCCACATGCCTACTTTCAAACCAAAATCATCACGTATTCTGATACAAGTCAATGATATGGTACAGGACAGTGAAGGAGAGGGAAATAAAGGAGAGAAAAGATTTATAATATGATTTCGATTTGTCTACATACACACGCAGAGCCACACAGGCAGAGCTGATTTGAATTTATGAGATGTAAATTCTGAAGAAAACTTGTGCTGGATGGACCCATGCTTGAGAAAATAATAATAATAAAAAAATGATGCAAGCTTGTATTACTAAAAAATTAATAAATATAAATAAAAATACTGAGGGAATATTTTCATTAGTAAATTTTTAAGGGATTTTATTGACGAAAAAATTCTCTCGGTATAGTGGGAAAAAAAATTAAAACAAAGCAAAAAAAAATAATGACGTGTTATTTTTACCAATGGAATTTATTCCATTGGTAAACTATGAACACTGTTTATTATGTAAATTATAAAGGGAATTACCGATGGAAAATTCCATCGGTATTTTCCAGAGAATTCCAAAACTGTTCACTTTCCAATTGCACTGTTAATTGTTGTTCTTTACGGACAAAATCACCGATGGATTGAAAATTCATCGATGTTATTTGGTGGTTTTCTGAAAAAAATTCAATTGATTTAAAATTTTCATTTAAATATTACAGACGGAATCACCGACGGATTGAAAAATCATCGGTAATTTTTGGCGGTTTCTGAAAACTTTTACGAAATTGAAAATTTAAATTAAATATTACCGACGGAATTACCGACAAAATAATTAAAAAATATTAATATTCAATTATCCGTCGGTAAATCCGTCACTAACACGCCAAAAAAAAAAAAACTAAATCTGCTTATTTCACAAGAGACAAAGTCATTTCTTCTTCATCTTCTTCTTCTTCTACTTCTACTTCTTCTTCACTATATGTAAAAAACATCAATATCTATTTCTTTCTCTTCTTTTCTCTCCTCATCTCCTTCTCTTTCCCTCCATGCTCGGGTATGTCTTATTCTTCTTTCTTCTTTTATCCTCTTAGTTTATTTTTTAATTAATATGCTTTATGAAAAAAAATTTCTCTCCTTAGCTTCACTTGCAAATACATTAAGGTAAGATTTTTTTTCTTCATTTTTCATGATTTTTTTCACTATATTTGTTTTTTATTTTATTTTTAATTGTTTTTGTTCTTAATAATTGTATAAATGTTGTTGTGAGATTTTTGTTTTCATATGAGATCAATTTTAGTTGATTTATTTATAGGATTTTTAAATTTTTAGCAATTGCAACTTCATTTTTTTCATATGAATTTTTTTAGTTGAGTTAATTTTTTTGTTTTATTTATTTGTTGCAAATTTGTTTGAGTTGATTTTATTATTCTTTTTTCCAAGCATTTTGAGTATTTATTATACAATGTTGATTTATGTTAATCTAATTATTTTATAATTTTATAAAATGAATTTTTTAAAAAAATGTTTTTAAATAATTACAGACGGACAAAAAATTAACGATGAAAGATTCATTAATGAAGAATTTTCGTCGATGATTTTGTCGGTAAATTAATTACCGATGGAATATGTGTCTTACGCCGATGAAAAAATTTCGTCGATAAAATTGTTAAATCTTGTAGTGTTGGTGGATCTGATATAAAATGAAAAAAATATTGTGAGCAAGTAAATGGTGATAAGTTCAACAGATATTTAACAAGTATTTGCTGTGAAATGTTTGTTTCTCTTCGGGTGAGAAAGTACCACAATTATTTCAATATTAATTGTCTTCTTATTCATAATTCTTGGCTGCTTTAAATAAGCAAAACCGGTACAGATAACTCTAAAATTAAGGAAAAGCTAGTAACTCACGATGTGAGTTTACCCATGTAAAAACTGAAAATAACACGTACTGAATATTAGTCGCAACAACTATAACAAACTGAAATAAAAGCAATTGATAAATCACAACTGTACAAGACCCAGTCTTGTATTGAAACCGCTCCTCCTCAACACATTCTTTATCTCTTCTGTATACCTGCATATCCATGTAGATATTGTTCACGTTTAACTATTGTTGCATGGCACATGTAACTAATATTTCACATTTGACATCTTCCCGCATGCCACATGCAATTAACATTCACTTCATCATATATACTTGGAATTTGGCCTAATGGTCGTGGTTGATCTACGTGGCTTATCAATACCTCCCCCATTACGTGAAACCTTGTCCCCAAGGTTGACATTTAGAAACAACTCCAGTGGCTGTTTGGTAGATACCCATGTTGCCTCTTTGATGGTTAGATATTTCCAGTGAACTAAACTTTCTTCGACAATTTGGACGCCTTGTTTTATCCAGCGATGATCAATAAAGCTTGTGGTATCAGTAGAACTTCTCAATCATCATTGAAGGACGGTATCTTCGTGTTGTGGTTGTTAACCTCTGTGTTGGTGTTGTACTGTTTAAGCAGAGAGACATGGAATATTGGATGAATATATGACTCTGCTGGTAAACAGAGTTTGTAAGCAACGGGTCTGATTTTGTCCAGAATTTCATAGGGTCCATAGAAGCGACTGGCAAGTTTATGGTATTCTCGCTTAAAAACCGTATGCTGTCGATATGGATGGAGTTTCAGAAGGACTAAATCACCAATATCAAATGAGACATCTTTTCTCTTTTTATCTGCGATTTGTTTCATCCTATTAATTAAGCGTGCCAAGTTGATTTTTAGCTGCTGAAGTAACTCATCTCGGTCTTGCAACTGCTGATCCGCTTCATGCACCAGCGATAAACCTTCATTGTATGATGGAGCAGTGGGTGGAAGCCGGCCATATAGGGCCTGAAAGGAGTCATTCCGGTTGATATGTGGTATGTTGTATTATACTAATATTCTGCCCATGGTAAGTAGAAGCTCCATTTTTTGGCCATTGGTGGACAAAACATCGTAAATATTGTTCAACGCATCGATTGACAACCTCGGTTTGGCCATCTGTTTACGGGTGATACGCGGAGCTGAGCGGCAATTTTGTACCTGACATCTTGAAGAACTCCTGCCAAAAATGGCTCACAAAAACTAGATCCCGATCGCTGACTATAGACCTTGGCATGCCATGTAGCTTAATAACACCTTCCATAAATTTCTCTGCAACACTTTTAGCTGTAAAAGGATGTTTTAAGGGGAGAAAATGAGCTGATTTGCTGAGCCTATCGACGATAACCATGATGGTATCTTTGTCTTGGGAAACGGATAGGCGCTCGATGAAATCAAGTGTAATGTCCTCCCACACTTGGCAAGGAATGGGCAGTGGTTGGAAGAGAGCTGCGGGTTCCAATGTATCTTATTTGGTTTTCTAGCATACCACACAATTCTTGATATATTCTTGGACCGATTTACGCATTCCTGGCTAATAGAATTGTTGCCCCAGTTTTTTATATGTGCGCAAAACACTAGAGTGGCCGCCAACTTTGGTATCATGCATTTCGTGCAGCAGCTTTGCACGTAGAGTAGAGTCTGTAGGGATGATGACCCGTTCCTTGTAACGAAGCAAACCATTTTGCCACACAAAGTGGCTGTATAATTGATCCGCAGCTACCTGACTCATGGATTGTATATATAAATCTGTCTTTGCCGCCTATTTAATTTCTTCCCACAAAGTAACCTAAGAAACCAACAAATGATGAAGAGCATGACTACCTTATTTATAAGAGAGAGCATCGCCTGCAGAATTTTCTCGTCCAAGATGGTAAATGATCTCATAGTCATAGCCTAAGAGTTTGGCTACCCATTTTTGCTGCTCTGGTGTGGTGATACGTTGCTCTAGCAAAAAATTTAGATTGCGTTGATCCGTCTGAGTATAAAACTTTCGACCTAAAAGATATGGCCGCCACAAACGTATAGCTTCAAGGATGGCCAACATCTCTTTAGCATAAGTAAACCAAGATTTCTTTGCCACCCCAAGTGCTTTACTCATAAATACAATTGGTTTGCCTTACTGGGTTAATATGGCGCCAATACCATCACCTGAGGCATCGGTTTTTACAGTGAAGATGTCTTTAAAATTGGGCATTGCTCACGTTGGTGTCGTTGTCATGGCTTGTTTGAGCGTGAGGAAGGCAGTTTCAGCTTCCTTATACCACCCAAATTGGTTCTTTTTAAGGAGATTGTTGAGAGCCTGTGCCACAATGCTATAATTTTTGACAAACTTCCTGCAATATCCTGTCAACCCTAAAAACCCACGAAGCTCTGAAATATTAGTAGGTCGTGGCCATGCCACCATTGCTTGCAATTTTATTTTCATCTACCTTCATTCCATGATTGGTGATTATGTGCCTTAAGTACTCCAGCTCTTGTTGACCAAAAGCACACTTGCTAGCCTTGACAAAGAGTTGTTGTTGCTATAATATTTCAAAAGTCTGCCTTACATGCATCAAATGCATGTCCCACGTAGGACTATAGACTAATATATCATCGAAAAAAAACCAATATAAATTTTTGAAGATGAGGTTGAAATATTGAATTCATGATAGCTTGAAATGTCGAGGGTGCATTACACAACCCAAATGGCATAACCAAATATTCATAGTGTTCGTTATGAGTGCGAAAAGCAGTTTTTGGAATATCCATAGGATTAACCCGTACCTGATGATATCCAACTCGAAGATCAAGCTTGGTGAAATATGAAGCACCATACAGCTCGTCTAACATATCATCAATTGTAGGAATAGGGAAGAGGTCATTCACGGTCATAGCTGTCATAACTCAATTCTGGGTTATTCCCCCAAAATAAATTCCCCCAAAATAAAAATAATAATAATAAAAATAATAAAGGCTGGCAACGTGGAGAAAGTATGCCGGGAAATCAAATTGCAATTTTTGGAGAAGATTTAAGACCTATTGGCGCCCCATTATGCCCAAAATTGGAGGGAAAAAATGCAATTCAAGGTTAAATTAAATGATTATTGGACAAATTTGCATAAGAATTAAGTCCAATAACATAATTAAATTTTTAATAGGCCAATTTGATTTAATCATGGGCCAAATTAAATTTTAATTATGTTTAAGAATTAATTTAGGTCCAAATGAAGGATTTAATTAAGTGCAAGGACTTAATTATACTTTAAATGGGTCAAATTAAGTTTATTTGGGGCTTAATTGGTGAAAAAATTAAGTTTGGGAGCTTAATTTTGGCTTAATTAAGAAAATTGGAATTTTAAGAGATCAAATTTAATTTTTACCAAGTTAATTGATTGAAATCAGGGGCCAAATTGAAAGAAAATTGAAGTTTTGGGGGCAATTAGGGGTTAAATTGATAAAATCCAAAACTAAGGACCAATCTGCAAAAGGCGCCAAACTATAGGGGTCTAATTGACAAAATTCGGGGGTCAAATTGAAGAATTTAAAACGACGCCGTTTTTGTGTTTAAGAAAAAAAAAAGTGGCTGAACGGACCAGGCGACGCGTCGCCTAGTTACTATTCATCTTCTTCCCCACAAAGTTGCCCGAGGAGCTGCTTTCCAGGCGCATTTTCTGACTCGTATGGCCCCCAAATCCGACAAAGCGTGCACCAACATGTCCACCTGAAACCCCTTTATCCCGGGGAATGGTTCGGTCAGGTCGACAAACTTGGAAATGACTCTGTTTGTTGGCCCAAAGTGGCCACCTCGGGCAGTCTGCAGCCTTGGATGGCCAAATTTGGCAGTTCGAGGTGCACATTTTGAACCAACGGCTTGGATTCCTCGAGTCGAATCAAGGGCTAAGACTTTTTTCCCGTTAAATACAAGATTACCCTCTCTCCATCCCTATAAATAGGAGCCAATTTCGTGCTCAGAAGGAGGGGAAAACTAAGCTCAAAATTGGCAAAACAATCATCTTTTCCTGCCTGGTTTTTCCTGCAACCAGCCCTCTCTTTCCTTTTTCTCTCCGTCGTGGCCTCCAGCCGCCACCACTGATCTCGCCACCGTCCTTCCCACGAAACACCATATCCCATCCCTCACCCAGCAACCTCACCGAAGCCTGCAACATCTCTCTTTCTATCCCTTTTTTCTCTGCAAAACCCTTTTTTCTCTCCACCACCGCAACCCCCAGCAGCAGCAGCCGCAGCAACCAACTCGACCAGAAGCTTCTGCCTTTCCCAAAGACCGCCAGGACAACAGCTCTCTCTTCAGCCACTCCAACAGTTGCAACCGTGAGCTTTCCTTCTCCTCTGCAGGGCCTGTTTCATTCTTCTTCCAGCCGGGACCAGTGCACGCCGTCGGCCTCGCCGCCTCCAGTCACACCGCGCACCACCAGCCAAGCTGCCGACTCTCTCCACGCTAGGTAATTCTCCGCTCCACCATTTTCTTCTTCGTTCTTCATAGCCGTTGCATGTAGAATTCATTTCTGCATGCAGTGGCTAATTAATTAGTCACTTGATTGGGCCGGGCCGGGCCCCGGCCGAGGCTCGAAAAAAAATTTCAAAATTTTTTTTTTTTAATATTTTTCTACCAATTTTTGCTTAATATTGGCTTGTATACTTACATTGTAAGATACAAGTTTGGTATTAAAATACCCGGTTTTCTCTGAAAAAATATAAAAAAAATAAAAAAAGGAAGAAAAATATTTTGTTGCATACGACCAAGTCCTAAAGAATTTTCCAAGCATGTTTTTTTTTCAAAAATAAAAAAAATGAATATCATAACTGGTTTATGATTATCCGTTAGGGTTTGGCCAAAATATCATGTAGACTTTAATAGTTGTGGGATGTAAATTTACACGATAAAGTACACCCTCGGGTATTAAAGATACAAGGTGTAAATAAAAACAATTTTAAAATTCAGACTTTAAAATGGTTAGGATTTAACCCAATAAGGTAGAGACTCCCTCACCAAGGGAGATCTGCCTTGAACCTTAGAAAAGATCAGCGAATAGAAACTCGACCTATAAAAGCAATCAAATAATAATGCAGCTTACCTTAGGTAGGGTGCACTGGGGGTGCTGCGTCTTCCCCTTGCACAACCAGTCCCTTACTCAGACTCTCACAGACCTTAGGTTCCTAGTGACCATAATACTAGGTGGCGACTCCAACGAACCAAGCAAAAATGGAAAATAAAAAAAAAATCATTAGCCGATGCTGCGTGGATTTTGACGTGCAACAGTAGCATTAAGGGCTCTGTAATCTGTGCAAAAATGTCATGTTCTATCTTTTTTCTTCACCAATAGTACAGGTGATGAAAAAGGGCTGGTACTTGGTCTGATGAGGCTGAAATTCAACATTTCATAAACTTGCTTCTCAATTTCTTCCTTTTGATAATATGCATAACGATATGGCCGAACATTAAAAGGTTCGGTTCCGTCTTTGAGAGAAATGCAGTGATCAACCCCTCTGATAGGTGGTAGACCTGCTGGTTCCTTTAGAATATCTGCAAACTCATGCAAAATGGCCTCTATATCAGGATGAGTTGTCTGGCTGTATGGCTCCGCAGTACTGATCTGTAGACATATTGCAAAAATGGCATGGTTCTAGTGAATTGATTTGGTTAATTCAGTGATAGATGCAATTTGTATGCCTTTATCGCCTATTCCACGTAACTGCCTAAGTTAGTTCTTCCACTGAAATTCCATAGTTAATTGTTTCCAGTTGCAAACCACAGAACCTAGCATTTCCAACCATTGGATGCCCAGTACCAGATCCAACCCTGTAAGTGGAAAAGAATAAAGAGTTAATGAAAAATGAGTGTCTTGCAAGTCCACTCCGACCTTTTCAAAACGTCCCTGGCATTTCAATTTTTTGCCATTTGCTACCTGCACTGTGAAGGATGCGGTAGGCACCACTAGTATTCGTAATGCATTGGTCAATCTTTTGCTAATAAAGTTATGAGTTGATCCACTGTCGATTAGTGCGATGACATCGCTGGACCTATCCTGGCAGTGATGCGCATGGTCTTAGGTGCAGCCCATCCTGTCAACGCATGCAGTGTAATTTATGGTTCGGTGATTGTCTCAACATTCTCCTGAAGTGGTTGGTCTTCACCTTCATTATCACATAATAGAGTGTTACTGCCATCGTACCCTTCCAATTTTAGGATGTGAGCCTCGCGACATTGATGTCCTGTAGTAAATCGATCATTGCAACTAAAACATAAATTCTAAGCTCGCCGTCTCTGCATTTCCTCCCAAATGAGGCCCCGAATAGGATTGGTAGGAACTGTTGGGGTAGCTCGATTGAAACCGGGAGGGGAAATCGTAGATCTCATTGGTGGTTGATGGTGCTGGTCTGTTGAATCTCCTCTATCTGTTAAGTTGATCATTCTTCATTCAGGCTAGACTGATGGCCTCTTTCAACGTTTATGGCTTAAACATGCATATCCCATTTGAAATCTCAGTTTTTAAGCCACTTATAATTGTACCTACAAGGGCCTTTTGCGTCCATCCACATACTCGATTGCCAAGGCGCTCGAATTCGCGTTGGTAATCTCGCTGTGAGCCTCCTTGCCTTATTCTTAAAAGGGCCCCTCATCAAAATCCTCACACTCTAAAGGACCAAAACACGCCCAGAATTCATCTTCAAAGTTTGCCCATGATAAAACTCGTCATTCTTCTTCAGTCAACGGAAAAACCCATACCACCACTGGTTGGCTTCCCTTTCCAAGTGATAAGAAGCCAGGGCAACCTTCTGAAGTTTTGGAGTATTTGAAATGTAAAAAACTTATTCACACGATTAAACCACTCAGTGGGATCATCTCCTGAAAATCTAGGAAACTCAAGTCGTGCTGTTTTGGAAGAGACAATTAATCGTCCCCTTCTTGACCTTCAGGTTGCTAGTTGCCCTGGTTTGGAGGCTCCTGATTTGCAAGCAATACATCAGAAAGTCGGTTAAACATGTCCTCTAGATGTTGCAACCTATCAGCCATGCCCAGCTCCATTTGGTGCAGCCCATCTTCCAACTGCTCAATGTGTTCCTTATTAGTGCCTATAAGATCTTCTAACAGGCTCTGAAACCAATGATAAGTTCAACAGATATTAACAAGTATTTGCTGAGAAATGTTTGTTTCTCTTCGGGTCAGAAAGTACCACAAGTATTTCAATATTAATTGTCTGCTTCTTCATAATTCTTGGCTACTTTAAATAAGCAAAACCGGTACAGATAACTCTAAAATTAAGGAAAAGCTGGTAACTCACGATGTGAGTTTACCCACGTAAAAATTAAAATAACACGTACTGAATATAATCGCAACAACTATAACAAATTGAAATAAAAGCAACTGATAAATCACAACAACTATAACAAATTAAAATAAAAGCAACTGATAAATCACAACTATACAAGACCCAGTCTTGTATTGAAACCGCTCCTCCTCAACACAATCTTATCTCTTCTGCATACCTGCATGTCCATATAGATACTGTTCATGTTCAACTATTGTTTGCATGGCACATACAGCTAATATTTCATGTTTGACATCTTCTTGCATTCCACATGCAATTAACGTTCACTTCATCATACATACTTGGAATTTGGCCCAATGGCCCTGGTTGATCTACGTGGCTTATCAGATGGACCCATGGCTAGTTTTGCTGTCCTTCGTTAAAAATTAAAAGATAACATGTCCTATATTTGTTGTTACCCCATTTTTGACTCATCTATTTGATAAAATTTTTTGAAAAAAATCCAAAAATAGCGAAAAAACAACAAAAATCCAAAAAAATATGTTTTTTTTTTAATATATTTGCATCATTTTTAACATTTTCAACATCGTCTAAAAAGAATTTAAATTTTAAAAAATGTTTTTCGAACGCGTTCGACTTTTCACGCGTTGTGTTTAAAATCCTTGATTTTTCTCATTGAATCAACGTTGATACTGCTCGCTTTTAAAAATACAAGAAAAATCAAATTTATAAAAAAAGAAAGTTGAGGGATCAATTTTGAGGCCTGAGCCAACATTTTACCTATAAATATAGGTCCAAAACTCAGATCTAAGGAGGAGGAGAATTTTGAACATTTGGGGGAAGGAAATTGAAAAAAGGGGAGGGGGGCCGATTTTGAAAAAAAAGAGGAAGGAAACCCTAAAAATCTATCTTCTACTCAAGAGCCGCCAGCCCCCCCACCCCAATCTTTTGAGTTTTTTTCTCTTCTCCCTCAATCGGCCGCCACCCCCTCCCCTTTGGATTTTTTATTTTTTTTTTGCCTTTCTTCCTCTCCCCCAGCGATATCTCCTCCCCATTGCCATTTTAACAGTCGTGAAAGCCACATAGAGGGCCATTCCCCTCCCTTTTGGCCAAAACTAGAGAATCCCTCATTCTCTTCAACCACAGACCCGGCCATCATCTTCCCCGTATACCCAGCAGCAGTTGCTCCCCCTCACCAGACCGACTTGTCTTTCCCCCTCAGCCACAAGCCCTCCCTTTAGCTACCAGACAGCACCCTGTTTCCACAGCCCCCATTTCCACAGATCTTCCCTCAACAGCAGTTGTTCCCATCTCCATCGCAGTTTTAGCTGCGACAAACCCACGCTTCACCGCCAGCAGCAGCAGCGCCGTCCTAGCCAGTGAGCCAATAGCCCACACCACGGGAGCGCCGCGGCCATCACTCTTCACCTTCTTCCTTGCGGCAGCGACCCCCGCATGACCCAGACACCTCCAATTGCAGCCCAAGCACAACGGCATCCCCCCCCATCACAACAGATCAGCTACCTAAGGAAGGAGAGAGAACGAGATCTAAACAGATCTGAGGAGAAGAGTCATCAACTGTGTTATTGTGTTTTTTGTGTTTGCAGGTCACAGGGGCATCGCCTGGCCGGGTGCAGAAGGGAAGAGAAGAAGCAACCAATCTCGGCCGGCGGCCTTTCATGGCAGCGACATGAATCAATATTTGTCAACATTCTGATGGACAAGAAAGACATAAAAATGGCACCAATTATGCCACAAAACATGCTTTCACTTTGTATCAAGTGGTGATGAGTTGTTCCACCTTGTAACAAAGTGGAAGTGGGGGTATTTGCCACAATAATGGCAATTTCCTAACAACCACTTGATAATCAAGGCTCTGATACTATGTTAAAGAATCATCTTAATTCAATAACTTAAATTGTTAAATAAAATTTTAAGATATGATTTATATTATTCTCTAACACTGAATGATGATGTTGAAGATGTTGCAGTGACATCAGGAACTGAAAATCTTGAATAGAGAAACCAGACAGAACTTCGATGTTAATGATAGCAACCACCGATTCTTTAGTTAGGTAATTTCCAGTAGGTTTATCCCAGGTCCGAGGTAGTTAGCAATTTTATTGAATTTAACACACACACACATGTATATAATTTAAAACTCTGTTTATAATTTCCCGCGGAGAGGCATTTCATTGTCCTCGTTTCGAATCCTCAAAATTCAATCTTCCTGCAAGTAATTTTGATATTAATAGGTCTGCATCCAGCATTTCACGTCAAGAAATCATGTTTTTCTCCGAGGATTTTATACCAACAGCTGTTAGAAAGGCCAACATTACATTAGTTATGCCAGTGCAATGCTGCAGTTCCACAATTTAGACGGATATGTATGGATATAGTTGCATGGAAACAGAATCACGAGACTGATTAAATCCCATTCAAACTTTTGCCACTCCTCTGTTCTAGCCATAGGGCACCGAGTTCCTCTGGCCAGAGTCTTGACACTTGTATCATATGTATAGTCTTGGTTACCTAAAAGACTACGGCAACAAAATTAACAATGCTGCAGTCAAATTTGTAATGAGGAAAGTTTTGGTACGGCGTAACATTACACTATACTGAACAAGTAAATCAATTATTTTAATTTAAAAATTTAAGTTGTTAAATGAGATTTTAGAATATGATTTATATTATTCTTTAATATATTCTTTCAAATAAAAATTTTTAGACTTGAAACTTATACAGGCTCACATTATCTTGTACTTAATTTTTATCAAATAAACAGGGATGTTGAGATTCAAACTTGTGACCACTAGATCATCAAGGTTTTGATATCATGTTAAAAAAACTATTTCAATTCAATAATTTAAATTGTTAAATAAAATTTTAAAATATAATTTATATTATTTAATATTAATAACTGACTATGCAATAATGCATGCGGCGGTGGCATATCCCAGATCATCTGCCAATTGAAGTTGAAGGCAGGTTTATTCCTCGAGGAAACATTAACAAAGTGATGAAAACTTCAGCAATATGGGAAGAATTTTATGGAGCTAAATTGGAATTGTACGTGATTATTAAAAGATTGCATAAAATTAGGACTACTTTGCATGCATGTAACCACTCCCACATGCAGCATCCATTTACGGTACAATTAAAAGCATGATTCAAATTTGTTTTTAAATTTAGTTTTAATTTATTTTTTAACAAAAATTAATAAAGAACTAGAACTAAAAAGAAAGGGGGTTTTATTGCATCAGTTGACAAAATATTATTCATTATAATGTTTTTGGTTTTTTTTTTTCTTTTTTTTTTTTTTACAATTAATTTTTTTTTTAATTTCATTCCTCAACTTCAGATTTATTAAGAATTGGACTTCATAATTTTTTTTAATTTTTTTTTATAAAATTATTTTAATACCAGCACATTAAAATAATCTGTAAATATCATTATTAAAGAATAATATAAATTATATCTTGAAACCTCATATAACAGCTTAAGCTATTGAATCGAGACTGTTATTTGATATGGTATCATATCTTTAATAACCAAGTAGTCACAAGTTTGAATCTCATTACCTTTATTTATTTGATAAAAATTAAGCACATCTTAATATGAAACCGTACAAGTTTCAAGCTCGAAAGACTTTCACTTGAGGGGGTATATTAAAAAATAATATAAATCATATTTTGAGACCTTACCTAATAGTTTAAGTTAGGGGTTTTTGACAACTAAAAAAATATTAATTTAAAATAAATAAAATTTTAATTTTTTTATAAATATTTTTAAATATAAAAACATACATGCCTTGATATCTATCCATGAAAATACTAGTATTTTATGGTCTTGCCAATCGATGTAGTATAGAATAATAAAAAGATATAAATATCAAAGCCAATTACTTTCTTATATAATGGTTAGGCAAAAATAAGACTCAAATCATATATGTTTGATATTTGATATAAAATATTTTTTAATTAAAAATACATCAAAATAATATTTTTTAATAAATATTATAACTTAAAGTTATGTTATCCTGATAAATACCAAAATCCATCAATAATTGTATAGAGATTTAGACATCTTAATTACTCAAGATTTCAAAAGTAAT
>JAAWWB010000080.1:0-47397 GCA_018804465.1 Populus tomentosa
CCAGCCGAGACCAGGGCACGCCGCCTGCCTCGCCGCCCCCAGTCACACCGCATCACCAGCCAGGTTGCCCCTCTCTCCACGCCAGGTAATTCTCTCCTCCCTGCTCTATCATTTTCTTCTTCGTTCTTTGTAGCCGCTGCATGCAGAATTCATTTCTGCATGCAGTGGCCGATTAATTAGCCATTGCTTGGGCCGGGCCAGCTCTGGCCCACCCAAGGGGCTGGGCCCGGCCCGGCCCCTAAAAAAAAAAAAAAAAAAGATTTTTTTTAATCATTTCAAAAAAGTTTTAAATTTTTTTAAAATATTTTTTACCACCAAGTTTTGCTTAATATTGGCTTGTATACTTACAATGTAAGATACAAGTTCAGCATTAAAATGCCCGGCTTTCTTTGAAATGTTTTCAAAAAAAAAAAAAACAAACAAAGAAAAAAAGAAAAAATGTTTTATTGTATACGGCCAAGTCCTAAAGAATTTTCCAAGCATGTTTTTACGAAAAATCCATTTTTTTCTCCATTTTAAAAAAATTCAAAAGTGGATATCATAACTAGTTTATGATCATCCATTAGGGTTTGACCAAAATCAAAAAACCTTTTTTTGAACTTTTTTTCTCTAGGATTCGGATATAGACCTTAATATTTGTAGGGTGTAAAATTACACGTTAATGTACATCCTCGGGTATTAAAGATACAAGATGTAAGTAAAAACAATTTTAAAATTCAGACTTTAGAATGTTAGGATTTAACTGAATAAGGTAGAGACTCCCTCACGAGGGGAGATCTGCCTTGAACCTTAGAAAAGACCAGCAAATAGAAACTCGACCTAGAAAATCAATCAAACAATAATGCAGCTTGCCTTAGGTAGGGTGCACTGGGGGTGATGCGTCTTCCCCTTGCACAACCAGTCCCTTACTCAGACTCTCGCAGACCTTAGGTTCCTAGTGACCATAATACTAGGTGGCGACTCCAACGAACCAAGTAACAAAAATGAAAATAAAAAAAATCGCCAGCCGATGTCGCGCGGGATTTTCTGACGTGCGACAGAATGGCGACTCCACTGGGGACTCTTTGCTTGGTCGGACTAAGCTTTGTTTGTTTGATTGATTATTTGTTTTGGTCTGTTCAACTTTACTGTTCAACACTTTTTTATTTTTTGCTCATACATAAATGCATCAAGTTTAATTCATTCATGCATTTTTAATTTTGCAAGAAAACCCAATTCTAGGATAGGAGGGGAGTAGCGGTCTGCCTCATGACTTTCAGTCGGGGTTCAGATTCGTGAAACATCCAACTATGAACTGAGTGTTTACTTGGTGATGGAGGTCACATAGTGCCCCAACCATCCCTTGTAAACCCTTAACTGGCTTCACGTGAGGTGGTCACTGGGCAGTTCATAGACCTTTTTGAGACCAGTTAGAAAACATATCCCTCATATAATAACCTAGAATTTTCTGAACCTTTCAGGATTGTTGAGCTAAGACCATGACTTCCCTTACCTTTTCGGAATATGGGGAAAGATCTGAGATGATGCAAGCAGTCGAAGGGGATTGCCCAAGAACCAAGGTTGAGGAATTACCACACATAACCAAAGTGCACTATTCTGTAGACACCATAAAGAAGTTGGCCCCTTTTCTGAGTTATATTGATGAGAATCTGTTTGAGAAGAAGTACGGAAGAATTGCTCATCTAATAAGAATGCCTGTTCAGATTTCAGCAGTCAAAGCCTTGATGCATTTTTGGGATCCAAGCTACAGATGTTTCACACTTCGGGGATATTGATATGACTCCTACTCTTGAAGAGTATGCTCAGATCTTAAGTTTTTCAAATGACCCCTACAAAGTGTACTTTAGACAAAAGATTGAGAATACAGATACAGCAATTGCTAAACTTCTACATCTGGATCAAGTTAATCGGTATAAGATACCCAATGGAGGTTTCAAGTGGAAGATGATTGAGAATAAATTGAAGACAGATAAAGAAGAAGGGAAGTTAGGTGAAGAAAGATATCAGATAATGGCTTTTGCCATATTTGGGTTGGTTCTTTTCCCCAGAAGCTGCTGGAATTATTAGCATTGAAGCTGCCAACGCCTTTCTTGAATTTGAAGAGGTATCACATAACCCTGCTTCAGCTATCTTAGCTGAAACCTTCCTATCTCTAAACCATTGCAGATTACATGGGAAAGGGGCGATGCGATGCTGTATCCCTCTCTTATTTATGTGGATAGTAAGCCATTTGCAAGCATCAAAAGAAGTCTTCAATAATTTCTGGTGGTTTAACATGAGGCCTCTTGAGCTGATGCTAGCTGAAGAATGGAATGGGTTGGATGAAAAGGCGTGGGTAGAGAAATACCGAGAACTTCCCCAAACTAATTTCAGATGGAAAGCTCCTTGGGTAAGTGGGTCTTCGTACCTCATGAGTTGTGGTGACAAGGCATGGGTTCCATTGATTGGCATAACTGGATATATCAGTTACTCACCCTCATTAGTGGTCAGACAGTTTGGAGGAATACAACACGTGCCAAGAACTCGGGCAGTAGCTGAATACACCGGTCTGTTTAAAGAAGCCAGCTCTTTGGAAGTGATAGATGCCATCAGAAACGATTGGAAGCAACCTGTTTTGGTCTACAAGGAAGAGCATCAAAAAGAGTTCTCAGTCAGCCCTACATATTCAATATGGAGGAGTGGCAGTTCAACTAAGATACTTCAAGAGGTAAAAAAGAAAAGAAGAACCCAAGATAGCTCGTCCTTGACGTTGGAGCTAAGAAGAAAAAGGGTCAGCAATGAGGAAGATCTCCAAGAAGAGCTGGATAAGTTGAGGATTGAGCTCGGTAATAGCAAAAATCATCAAAAATTCCTTGAAGACCAACTCTTGAAAGAAGAAGAGATGAAGGCCTCTCTAGATCTTCAATTAAAGAAGAGCCAACATGAAGCAAATGAGCAATTGAAGAAGGGGAAAGCCAAGAATGACGAGTTGGTAAAAAAGCATCTAATGGTGGAGCATGAATTGGGGAGTCTAAAAAAGACCTTGGAAAATAGAAAGTCTGCTGATAAAGAAACAATAGCTTTTTTGAAGAAAGAAAGGGACCAGTATAAATTAAAATGGGAGGCTGAAAGAGAAAAGAACAGGTTAGCTGATCTCGCCATTGAAGAAGAAAAAAGGTTAACGACTCGATATCAGATGCAAGCCGAAGATGAGAGAGAAGCAAGGAGGGTAGCTGAGTTGGAGATGAAGGGATACCTGAACAAGATAAATGGTATGAGAAACCGAGTGTCTGTGTTACAAGCTGAGCTTGAGTCTCGAGAGGAAGAAGCAAAGGAAGTGCAAGAGCAATTTGAGGAATGGGAAGGACTATATCAGTAGTTTCGATGCACAACTAAACGCTAAGGTAGCCGAGCTGATATAGAGAAGGAAGAATTGCAAAGGGCCAGAAATCAGATTCAACAGTTGGAAAAGATGGTTCGAATTTTGGAGACAAACAATGAATCATTAGCCGCCAGCAATGGAACACTGGTTCAAGATAACACCGTGTTTCCATTACAAGATTGAACAAACTGACAGGGCTAATTGATATGGTAGCTAGAAAGGCAAATGAGCTACGAGTGAAGGCTGCCAGGATTGCTAACAGCCGCCATAGATACGAGGAATATTTGAATGAAGTTTCCTCTTTCATCAAGAATGTGGCCAATAGAGGAGTATCATTTGAATGAAGACATTTTATATGAACCACTTTGTACTATGTTACTTTCAGACTTTCATGATATGTACGGAATTTAATCAATCAAAGGAATTGGGTAAAACCACTTTGTGTTTCAGACTTTGGGATGTTACCTGTATTTTGGCAAAGGAAGTCATGGATTAGCTCTTTTAAATCCATATACGTGCATTTGCATCCATGTTTATACATTCATTCATTTAACACATGCATACATCAGGTCAAAATATAGGTCCCCAAAGAGCTTACAATACCCGCCTTCAAGCAAGGAACATGGAAGATGAAGAGCGTTCTTACCGTGAAGCTCGTTTCCAAGAAGAGTTGGATTCCTTAAAGGATAGTGTGGCCTCGCCTCACCGGCTTACTCGAGCAAGTACTAAGGAACACTTCGGGGGAAGGTACTTCAACTAGGCCTGCCCCTCTCCCAGCAAGCCAACCCTGAAGAAATAATAGGAGGACATACACAGGAGCCCCGACACAATGAACATGCACAGGAGCCCCGACACAATCCAGCATTTGTGCAGCCAACAACACAATACCACACCCGCAGTCGTAGATGCATTCGTTAATGAGTCCCCTAAAACCAAGTTGTCTGAGGATGTTGATCAAGACAAAATGGCAGCGCTAGAGGCCAGGATTAGGGCCATTGAGGGAATAGACTTATATGACCCTGTGCGAGCTGTCGAAATGTTGTCTAGTCCCTAATGTGGTGGTACCAAAGAAATTTCGAGTTCCTGAATTTATCAAATACACCGGCACTCAAATGCCCTGTTACCCATCTCAAATCTTATTGCAATAAATGGCAGAGGTAGTCCACGATGAGAAACTACTAATGCATTTCTTCCAAGATAGTTGAGTGGAGCGGCATTGAGTTGGTATATGAGGTTGGATAATACTAGGATCCATACATGGAAGGACCTTGTAGATGCTTTCATCAAACAATACAAATACAATATGGATATCGCTCCTGACAGAACTAGTCTGTCTAACCTGGAGAAAGGAGATAGAGAAAGCATGAGAGAGTATGCCTCAAAGATGGAGGGATTTGGCAGCACAAGTCCACCCCCCTCTCCTAGAAAAGGAAATGGTTGCTCTGTTTGCTAACACACTAAAAGCGCCATACTATGAGCACGTGATGGGCAGTTCGGCCCAACCAATTCACGGATGCCGTGGCAGTGGCTGAACGTATAGAGCAAGGAGTAAAGAGTGGAAGGATCTCTGCACCCATGGAGAAAAAAGGTTTCGAAGCGAGGAAGAGAGAGATTGATCATGTTGAAAGTAGTTATAGAAGCAAGAAAGGCCCTTTCCAAAGATATAATACTCAATCGTCTTCACCCCAAATTGCCAACACTAATTTCAACTTCCCGAGCCCAACCAAAAAACTTGAAACCCAAAACCACCAAGTAAAAAACCAAGCCGAGAGTTTCCCCAAAAAGAACTACCAAAGAACCCACGAACAATTGCCTCCATTGCCGTTACCCCTAGACGAAATGTACCAAAAACTACTAAGTATCGGGCAAGTAGTCCCTGTACCTTTAATCCCCCTACAACCACCTTACCCAGCTGGTATAAACCGGATCTCACTTGTGAATATCATGCCGGTATAGCTGGACATAACATCCATACCTGCAACGCCTTCAAGAGAAAACTTCTTCAACTGATCAAAGCAGGATGGATAGCATTTGAAGATGCCCCTAATGTGAATGTGAACCCTCTACCTAAACCATACTTCAGGTAGTGGGTCTGTAAACGTGTTAGAATTGGAGCGCTCAAAAATCTTAAGGTGTCAATGGATAGGATCTACCAAATGATGGTAGATGCAAGGTACAAAGAGGGTAGCGAGAAGTGTTGCGAACTTCATAATATAAAGGGCCACGTGATCAGCCGTTGCGAGGGCTTTCACAAAAAAGTGATGCAGATGATGAGTCATGGGTTGCTGCGAATTGAGGAAGCAACAAGTGAGGAGGTGTCCATGATGGAGGCACCAAATAAAGAAGTATGTCGAGTACAATTCACTATTGGAAAGCCACCCAAATTAGTCCTTATCCAGGCCGTAGTGGAACATAGAGGAAACTATAGTGCTTTACCTCACGACTATGGGTACTCTTTCAAAAGCACTCCGCAACCCACCTGTTTTTCAAGCAGAAATTGGGGGATTGACCCGTAGTGGCAGATGTTTCACTCCAGAAGAGCTAGAAAACAAAGAAAAGCTAAGGGTAAAGAAAAGGTTGACATGACCGAAGAAATCACAAACCTGTCACGGAAGAGGAAACCAACGAATTCTTAAAACTGATGAAACCACAGTGAATATAGTATGTGAGCAGCTCAAGAAAACTCCATCAAGAATATCGTTATTTTCTCTGATTCTAAGCCCTCTGAGCACAAGGAAGGCCCCTACAAAAGGTATTGAATGAAGCCTACGTTCCTCAAGACATCAATCAAAGAAGCCATGGAGCATTTAGTGGGAAGAATCCAGGCCTCGAATTATATATACTTCACTGAAGATGAATTGTGTCCTGATGGTACTGGGCACAACATGCCGCTATACATTATGGTGCGTTGGCAAGGATATTCTGATTGGAAAAGGTAACTCGTCGATAATGGTTCTGCACTAAAACGTCCTACCAAAGCATATGTGAAAGAAAATGCCTGTCGATGAGTCACATATGAAGCCCAGCACCTTGGTGGCGAGAGCATATGATGGTTCGCCAAGACCGATAATTGGGACCCTAGAAAGTAGAGCTATAGTAGGGCCGCAGATGTTCTTGATAACATTACAAGTAATGGACTTCACCCATCTTACAGCATACTATTAGGAAGGCCGTGGATTCATGCAGCTGGAGCAGTGACTTCTTCATTGCACCAGTGTTTGAAGTATATCATGAACGGAATGTTGATAACTGTCAAGCTGAAGAGACCGTTTCCATGATAAAAAATGTGGCCATACCTTTTATTGAAACTGAAGATTGTAGAGATGGGAATATTCATGCTTTCGAAATTGTGAACGCGGAATGGGTTCCTGAAGGCACAGTGCTGAGAAAGCCTAAAATCCCAGAAATGGCAAAGATGGCTGCCAAATGCTTTTTAAAGAATGGGGTTCCTTTTCAATGTAATCATGGGATTAGAATGCCTACCCTAATCAAGCCAAACTATGCAAATCAAGATTTGGGCTTGGATATAAGCCCAAGAAAGACGATTACAAGCGGGTCCCTCAGTTTAAAAGAGAAGGTAAGAATGGCGAGGATTGAAGGAAGAGAGCCAGAAGAAGAGGAACTTGTCATCCCACCACTCCAAGTATCTTTCCCAAGGGCTGCAGAAGTGATTAGATCTGGCATAATAGATCTCCACATCAATACCCTGGAGAGCCAAGAAGAAAAACAACATAGAGGAAGCGGACTGGAAATTGAAGGATGAAGTTTTGCCACAACTCTCCATTACACCATTGATGAACCTCCTGCTAGATTTTTCGTGCGAAGATTGCTGAAGGGGAGGTTGTACCAGAATTGGAAGATGGAGCCTGCTCCTATTGTGTTTAAAAAGTAATTGTTCTTGTTTGATAATGCTCGGACTTGTTTTGTCTTGTTTGGACTTGTGCTGAACTTGTTTGGTATTTTAGCTCATGGTACCGCAAGATTTTCTATGTTAACCAAGCACTTTTGTTTTAATGAGATCATGCATTTTCTTGTGTCAAATGTGTGCCTGCATCTTTTATCTTTTCATAAATCACACTTACACGAGCACGCCTTGAACTTTCAGGATTCCTGAAAGTTCCATCAATTCACAAAACCGTTGCACTAAGAATAATTGGCCAAGCTTGATAATATGATTGCAATGGATGATGAAGAATGGGGAGACGAGGATATAAGAGAGTTTACTAAGCTGGTAGAATGTTCAGAAAAGGCCTGGGAACCAGCCTATGAGAACTAGAAGCCATTAACGTGGAGACGAAGAAGAAAATAAGGAACTAAAGATTGGCACTCTTTTTACAACTGAAGAAAGAAATAGACTAGTTTCTCTACTACACGAGTATGTAGATGTTTTTGCCTGGACTTATGCAGATATGCCTGGTCTAGATACTGACATAGTAGTACATAAGATTCCTTTAATAGAAGGAAGCAAGCCAATAAAGCAGAAAACCAGGCGAATGCGTCCGGACATGTTGCTCAAGGTAAAATCTGAGATAAGAAAACAGTGGAATGCATGGTTTCTAGATGTAGTCCAATATCCACAATGGGTAGCCAATGTGGTCGTAGTCCCAAAAAAGGATGGGAAAGATTCGAATGTGTGTGGACTATAGAGATTTGAACAAGGCGAGCCCAAAAGATGATTTTCCTTTGCCCCATATAGACATTCTTGTTGATAATGCTGCAAGAAATGCTACCTATTCTTTATGGATGGATTCTCTGGTTATAATCAAATTAGAATGGCAGAAGAAGATAAAGAGAAGACCACTTTTGTCACACCTTGGGGGACGTTTTGCTATAAAGTAATGCCATTCGGATTGAAGAATGCTGGAGCCACATATCAAAGAGCAATGGTTACCCTATTCCACGATATGATGCACCAAGAAGTGGAAGTTTATGTGGATGACATACTTGCAAAATCGAAGAAAGAGGAAGATCATGTGCAAGTGTTAAGAAGACTATTTGAAAGGCTGCGGAAATTCCAGCTAAAGTTGAATCCTGCAAAATGCTCATTCGGGGTGAAAACTGGAAAACTATTGGGCTTCATAGTAAGTGGTCGAGGAATAGAAATCGATCCTGATAAAGCTAAAGCTATTCAGGAGATGCCTGCCCCTAAGACAGAAAAGGAAGTAAGAAGTTTCCTCGGGCGCCTGAATTACATAGCTCGGTTCATATCCCAGTTGACGGTGACTTGTGAACCAATCTTTCGTTTGCTCAGGAAGAAAAATCCTGGAGTATGGGACAATGATTGTCAAGAAGCCTTCGATAAAATAAAGAGGTACTTGCAAAACCCACCATTGTTAGTACCTCCAACACCAGGGAGGCCTTTGATTCTATACTTGACAGTAACAGAAACGGCTATGGGCTGCGTGTTGGGACAACATGATGAGTCAGGAAGGAAGGAACAAGCTGTTTACTACTTGAGTAAAAAATTCAATGATTGTGAGTCGAGATATACAACAATTGAGAGGTTGTGTTGTGCCTTAGTTTGGAGTGCGAAAAGACTCCGGCAGTATATGTTATACTACACAACTTGGTTGATTTCGAAATTAGACCCGCTCAAGTATATTTGTGAAAAACCTTACCTGTCAAGTAGAATAGCAAGATGGCAAGTGTTATTGGCAGAATATGACATTGTCTTTATGATAAGAAAAGCTGTAAAAGGAAGCATAATTGCCGATCATCTTGCAGATCATGCCATGGAGAACTATGAGCCACTAAACTTTGACCTCCCAGATGAAGACGTGATAGTAGTCGAAGATGAAAGTGGAGAAGGCGATCAGTGGACCCTTTACTTTGATGGGGCAGTAAACGTATCAGGAAATGGGGCCGGAGCTGTAGTGATTTCCCCAGAAAATAAGCAGTATCCTGTTTCAACAAGGTTACTGTTTGAATGTACAAATAACACTGCCGAGTATGAAGCCTGTATCATTGGCCTGGAAGCTGCTCTAGAACTTAAGGCCAAGAAGCTTGAGGTTTTCGGGGATTCCTTACTAATTATCTGCCAAGTCAAAGGTGAGTGGCAAACTAAGGATGAGAAGTTGAAGTTGTATCAGAGTTATCTCTTGAAGCTAGCCAATGAATTTGAAGAAATCAAATTCACCCATCTAAATAGAGATAAGAATCAGTTTGCCGATGCCTTAGCAACCTTAGCTTCAATGACACAAGTTGATTCTAAAACCAAGATTCAACCAATAAATATCGAAGTCAGAAGCTTCCAAGCCCATTGTTGCTTAATTGAAGAATCTCCAGATGGGAAACCATGGTACAATGACATCAAGAAGTTTCTCCAGCATCGAGAATATCCTGAAGGGATTTCCAAGACAGATGAAAGGACTTTAAGAAGAATGACCATGAATTTTTTCTTGGATGGGGAAATTTTATATAAAAGGTCATTTGATGGGACTCTGCTCAGGTGTTTGAATGAAAATGAGATTGAGCAAGCATTAAAGGAAGTCCATGAGGGGGTCTGTGCTACACATGCTAATGGGCATACAATGGCGAAACAAATTCAAAGGTCTGGATACTTCTGGTTGACCATGGAGAGAGATTGTATAGACTATGTCAGAAAATGCCATAAGTGTCAAATATATGGCGACAAGATAAATATGCCTCCAGCGCCTCTGTTTAATATGGTCTCGCCTTGGCCTTTTGATATGTGGGGGTTAGATGTCATAGGGCCAATCAACCCTAAAGCGAGCAATGGGCATAGATTCATTTTGGTGGCCATTGACTACTTCACCAAATGGGTAGAAGCCAACTCTTACGCCCATGTAACACAAAAAGTAGTCAAGAGATTTATTGAAAAGGATTTGGTCTGTCGTTATGGTTTGCCGGCAAGATTGGTAACCGACAACGCCCAGAATTTCAATGGGAAGCTGATTGACGAATTGTGCACCAAATGGAAGATTAAACACCTCAATTCTTCCCCTTATAGACCAAAGATGAATGGGGCAGTCGAAGCAGCTAACAAGAATCTCAAGAAGATTATCCAGAAAATGGTGGTCACCTACAGGGATTGGCATGAGATGCTCCCATATGCACTTCATGCGTATCGTACCACAGTTAGAACTTCTACAAATGCCACCCCATACTCTTTAGTATATGGAATGGAGGCGGTTGTGCCCTTAGAAGTAGAAATCCCATCACTACGGATCCTGAAGGAAGCAGAACTGGACGAATCAGAATGGGCAGGGTCAAGATTTGAGCAACTAACCTTGATCGATGAGAGAAGACTAGCAGCTATCTGCCATCACCAGTTATACCAAAGCAGGATAGCCAAAGCTTACAACAAGAAGGTCAAACCAAGGGTGTTCAAAGAAGGGGATTTGGTGCTAAGGAAGATCCTACTAGCATCAGGAGAAGATCAAAGCAAGTGGGCACCAAACTACGAAGGGCCATATGTAGTAAAAAAGGCTTTTTCTGGAGGGGCTTTAATTTTGACTACTATGGATGGAAGGGATCTACCAAGACCTGTAAACTCAGATGTTGTAAAGAAGTACTATGCCTGATGTATTTACCTTCATCAGTCAATAAAATTGAAGTTTGGCCAAGATTCCTTTAGTGTTTTTCCCTTAAAATTATGCATGATCTCATGTTTTCACAAGGATTTTTGGGAATTCAAAGCTTAGTACGAAAAAAGAAATCATTCTGGTGTTTTTTTTCGAAACAAACAAGTTCTGGAAATTCAGGTGATTCCTTAGAGAGGTAACCATACACCTAGAAAACCCAAAAAAAAAAAAAAAAAAAAAAAAAAAAAAAAAAAAAACACCACGAAGTGATTTCAAAAGCTGGGTTTCATTTGCATGAATAATGAGAAATCAATTTGCATACTCGCATGAAAGCAAGGCTTACCGATCCTAAATGCATGCATTTGAGATGAAGAAAGGCCATCTTTGATAATCCTTTCACAAAGCTGAAACATATCATTTGCAGTCCCTTTTTGAGCCTAATAATTTTTTCTTGAAAATTAACCTTGGCTAGGATCACACCCTACACTGGGGGGCAAGTGCAAAAAAATTCATAATGATTGAAAGTGCCCAAATAACTCTTGGGGGCATGAAAAATTCTTCAACGATGAAAATGCCCAAACAATATTAGGGGGCATAAAAGAAAATTCTCAACCATTGAAGGTGCCCATACAAAGCTACGGGGCATGAAGAAAAATCCAAAGGATCCAAAAAAAATTTTGAGCAAGAAAAACAAGGCCAATGCAATGATGCTCAAAATCAAATGAAAAAAAAAAAAACAAAGAGAAAGAGCCCAACCCAACACTGGGGGGCACCGTGGACCATTTTACAAATCAATTCCAAGGTCCAAAAATGTATGAACAAAAGAGTTTGGGATATAAGCACTTGTGATCCTTAGTCTTAAAATCCCTTAAACACCTTTTGAGCCTACAAATATCCTTTTCTTCATAGCCAATAGCCCAAGCCTACATTACGTGCCTAATGAAGCCCTTTCTGATCAAAGGCAAGCAATCTGGATCGGTAGGCAGTGCTTTCTCATGCGAAACAAATTCAGTATTCATGCAAATAAAATGAATGCTTTGAAAACGGTTCTCAATAACCCTCAAATTGAAATTTAAACCTTTTGTGACCAACCTATTGTCACTTCGTGTTCTTCACATTTTCGTCAAAAGCAAAACAAAAAGTTTTCATCACATCTAAAAACCTCTCCATAGGAATCACTTGAATCTCTTCAGATTAAGTTTGCCTCGAATCAACGTCAAAATGATTTCTGTGTCTGGAATAGCTTTGAAATTCCAAAAATTCTGAATGAAAACAACTCCCTATCAAAAACCAAACCTACCTTCATATAGCCTCATCCTCAAATCTGATCTGAATACTTCGGAGCATGATCAAGCTAGAGGGCAATTCACCAAAATACATAGGGGTGGCTCCATGATTCCCCTTCTAAGAAAATGGAAAATGTTGGGTTGAGCTGGAAATCTCTTCAGATAAAGGTTTGAGGGACAAGATGTGTTGATATCATATCCTGCCCGAGGGTCAAGATCACAAGATGTGATTTGAGTAAGCAAGAGTGAAAAGAGCCATTAAAGCTTACTATCAGACACTCCAACTTTTGAAGAGAAGAAAGACACCATGGAGAAGAGGGGACCTATATTTATCAGGTAAGTATACATGCATATTGATCATGATGCATCCTTGACATATCAGTGTCTCACCATTACTCTTTTTGAGTGGGCATTGAGCCCCCACCATTCAGATAGTATGCTTTCTAGCCCTATTGCCTTTCTCTTTGAGTGCGCCTAAGAGTCCTCGACCATCTCGGATAGTGTGTTCTCTAACCCTAACTCCTTTCGAGTGTACTTTTCAGCCCTCGTTCCCCTTTGGGTCCTATCATGCCTTTACAATAAAACCATTTTGAGAAATTCTGGCGTTTCTCACCGCCTCTAAAATTTTCACCAAAGAAGGTCACCCAACACAACAAGACCACTTTGAAATTTTTCGTGTTTTTGA
Organism: Populus tomentosa; assembly: GCA_018804465.1. Classification (NCBI taxonomy): domain Eukaryota; kingdom Viridiplantae; phylum Streptophyta; class Magnoliopsida; order Malpighiales; family Salicaceae; genus Populus; species Populus tomentosa. The sequence continues at coordinate 12,877 of JAAWWB010000080.1, forward strand.
AAACATCTTTGTATTTTTCAAAACCTCTCCTGGGCAGGTCACCCAACGCAACAAGACCACTTTGAAATTTTTCGTGTTTTTGAAAACATCTTTGTATTTTTCAAAACCTCTCCTGGGCAGGTCACCCAACGCAACAAGACCACTTTGAAAATTTTCGTGTTTTTTGAAAACATCTTTGTATTTTTCAAAACCTCTCCTGGGCAGGTCACCCAACGCAACAAGACCACTTTGAAAATTCTCGTGTTTTGAAAACATCTTTGTGTTTTTCAAAATCTTTCCTGGGCAGGTCACCCAACACAACAAGACCTCTTTGAAAAATCTTGGTATTTTTCATCAAAAAAAAAAAAAATCTTCCAGTTTTTACTTTAAGTGTGCTTTCTAGCCCTCATAAGGATTCATCATTCCATCACCTCTCATTCTTCTTTTTCTTCTTTACAATGCCTACAATCTAAAGTCTCGTAAGAGACTTTCTATCGCAAGCCTTGTAAAGAGGGGGGCAACTGTCATAACCCAATTCTGGGTTATTCCCCCAGAATAAACTCCCCCCAAAATAAAAAAAATATAAAAATAATAAAGGCTGGCAACGTGAAGAAAGTATGCTGGGAAATCAGATTGCAATTTTTGGAGGAGATTCAAGATCTATTGGTGCCCCATTGTGCCCAAAATTGGAGAAAGAAATGCAAATTCAAGGTTAAATTAAATGATTATCGGACGAATTTGCATGAAAATTAAGTCCAAGGACATAATTAAATTTTTAATAGGTCAATTTGATTTAATCATGGGCCAAATTGAATTTTAATTATGTTTAAGAATTAATTTGGGTCCAATTGAAGGATTTAATTAAGTGCAAGGACTTAATTATACTTTAAATGGGTCAAATTAATTTTATTTGGGGCTTAATTGGTGAAAAATTAAGTTTGGGAGCTTAATTTGGGCTTAATTGAGAAGATTGAAATTTTAAGAGACCAAATTTGATTTTTACCAAGTTAATTGATTGAAATCAGGGGCCAAATTGCAAGAAAATTGAAGTTTTGGGGACAATTAGGGGTTAAATTGACAAAATCCAAAGACAAGGACCAACCTGCAAAAGGCGCCAAACTATAGGGGTCTAATTGACAAAATCCGGGGGTCAAATTGAAAGAAATTGAAAGCTGGAGGGCTAAATCGAAAATCAGCAAAAATCCCTAATTTTTATCCCAAACGGCGCCGTTTTTGTGTTGAGGGAAGGGACCAGGCGACGCGTCGCCTGGTTACTGTTCATCTTCTTCCTCACAAAGCTGCCCGAGTGGCTGCTTTTCAGGCGCGTTTTCTCACTCGTCTGGCCCCCAAATCCGACAAGGCGTGCACCAACATGTTCCCCTGAAACATCTTTATCTCGTAGAGTGGTCTGGTCGGGTCGAAAAACTTGGAAACAGCTCCGTTTATTGGCCCAAAGTGGCACCCTCGGGCTGTCTGCAGCCTTGGATTGCCAAATTTGGCAGTTCGAGGTGCACACTTTGAACCAACGGCTTGGATTCCTCGAGTCGAATAAAGGGCTGAGAATTTTTCCCCGTTAAATACCAGATTACCCTCTTTCTATCCCTATAAATAGGAGCCAATTTCGTGCTCAGGGGAGGGGGAAAATTGAACGCAAAGTTGGAACAAAATCAGCTTTTCCTGCCCGGTTTTCCTGCAATCAGTCCTCTTCTTTTTATTTCTCTCCGCCGTGGCCTCTAGCCGCCGCCACTGACCTCGCTACCATCCTTCCCCTGAAACACCGCATCCCATACATCACCCAGCAACCCCACCGAAGCCTGCTACATCTCTCTCTCTCTCCCCCTCTCTCCTCTGCACAACGTTTCTCTCTCTCCACCACCACAATCCCAGCAGCAGCAGCAGAAGCCACCCTTTCCAGCGGCTTGCACTCCTATCAGCAGCAGCTTGGGTAGCATTTCCCTCCTCAGCCACTCCAACAGCTCCAGCCGTGAGCTTTCCCTCTTCTCTGCAGGACCTGCTTCATTCTTCTTCCAGCCGAGACCAGGGCACGCCGCCTGCCTCGCCGCCCCCAGTCACACCGCATCACCAGCCAGGTTGCCCACTCTCTCCACGCCAGGTAATTCTCTCCTCCCTGCTCTATCATTTTCTTCTTCGTTCTTTGTAGCCGCTGCATGCAGAATTCATTTCTGCATGCAGTGGCCGATTAATTAGCCATTTGCTTGGGCCGGGCCAGCTCTGGCCCAGCCCAAGGGGCTGGGCCCGGCCCGGCCCCTAAAAAAAAAAAAAAAAAGATTTTTTTTAATCATTTCAAAAAAGTTTTAAATTTTTTTAAAATATTTTTCTACCAAGTTTTGCTTAATATTGGCTTGTATACTTACAATGTAAGATACAAGTTCAGCATTAAAATGCCCGGCTTTCTTTGAAATGTTTCAAAAAAAAAAAAAAACAAACAAAGAAAAAAAAAGAAAAAATGTTTTATTGTATACGGCCAAGTCCTAAAGAATTTTCCAAGCATGTTTTTACGAAAATTCCATTTTTCTCTCATTTTAAAAAAATTCAAAAGTGGATATCATAACTAGTTTATGATCATCCATTAGGGTTTGACCAAAATATCAAAAACCTTTTTTTGAACTTTTTTTCTCTAGGATTCGGATATAGACCTTAATATTTGTAGGGTGTAAAATTACACGTTAATGTACATCCTCGGGTATTAAAGATACAAGATGTAAGTAAAAACAATTTTAAAATTCAGACTTTAGAATTGTTAGGATTTAACTGAATAAGGTAGAGACTCCCTCACGAGGGGAGATCTGCCTTGAACCTTAGAAAAGACCAGCAAATAGAAACTCGACCTAGAAAATCAATCAAACAATAATGCAGCTTGCCTTAGGTAGGGTGCACTGGGGGTGATGCGTCTTCCCCTTGCACAACCAGTCCCTTACTCAGACTCTCGCAGACCTTAGGTTCCTAGTGACCATAATACTAGGTGGCGACTCCAACGAACCAAGTAACAAAAATGAAAAATAAAAAAATCGCCAGCCGATGTCGCGCGGGATTTTCTGACGTGCGACAGAATGGCGACTCCACTGGGGACTCTTTGCTTGGTCGGACTAAGCTTTGTTTGTTTGATTGATTATTTGTTTTGGTCTGTTCAACTTTACTGCTTCAACACTTTTATTTTTTGCTCATACATAAATGCATCAAGTTTAATTCATTCATGCATTTTTAATTTTGCAAGAAAACCCAATTCTAGGATAGGAGGGGAGTAGCGGTCTGCCTCATGACTTTCAGTCGGGGTTCAGATTCGTGAAACATCCAACTATGAACTGAGTGTTTACTTGGTGATGGAGGTCACATAGTGCCCCAACCATCCCTTGTAAACCCTTATACTGGCTTCACGTGAGGTGGTCACTGGGCAGTTCATAGACCTTTTTGAGACCAGTTAGAAAACATATCCCTCATATAATAACCTAGAATTTTTCTGAACCTTTCAGGATTGTTGAGCTAAGACCATGACTTCCCTTACCTTTTCGGAATATGGGGAAAGATCTGAGATGATGCAAGCAGTCGAAGGGGATTGCCCAAGAACCAAGGTTGAGGAATTACCACACATAACCAAAGTGCACTATTCTGTAGACACCATAAAGAAGTTGGCCCCTTTTCTGAGTTATATTGATGAGAATCTGTTTGAGAAGAAGTACGGAAGAATTGCTCATCTAATAAGAATGCCTGTTCAGATTTCAGCAGTCAAAGCCTTGATGCATTTTTGGGATCCAAGCTACAGATGTTTCACCTTCGGGGATATTGATATGACTCCTACTCTTGAAGAGTATGCTCAGATCTTAAGTTTTTCAAATGACCCCTACAAAGTGTACTTTAGACAAAAGATTGAGAATACAGATACAGCAATTGCTAAACTTCTACATCTGGATCAAGTTAATCGGTATAAGATACCCAATGGAGGTTTCAAGTGGAAGATGATTGAGAATAAATTGAAGACAGATAAAGAAGAAGGGAAGTTAGGTGAAGAAAGATATCAGATAATGGCTTTTGCCATATTTGGGTTGGTTCTTTTCCCCTCAGAAGCTGCTGGAATTATTAGCATTGAAGCTGCCAACGCCTTTCTTGAATTTGAAGAGGTATCACATAACCCTGCTTCAGCTATCTTAGCTGAAACCTTCCTATCTCTAAACCATTGCAGATTACATGGGAAAGGGGCGATGCGATGCTGTATCCCTCTCTTATTTATGTGGATAGTAAGCCATTTGCAAGCATCAAAAGAAGTCTTCAATAATTTCTGGTGGTTTAACATGAGGCCTCTTGAGCTGATGCTAGCTGAAGAATGGAATGGGTTGGATGAAAAGGCGTGGGTAGAGAAATACCGAGAACTTCCCCAAACTAATTTCAGATGGAAAGCTCCTTGGGTAAGTGGGTCTTCGTACCTCATGAGTTGTGGTGACAAGGCATGGGTTCCATTGATTGGCATAACTGGATATATCAGTTACTCACCCTCATTAGTGGTCAGACAGTTTGGAGGAATACAACACGTGCCAAGAACTCGGGCAGTAGCTGAATACACCGGTCTGTTTAAAGAAGCCAGCTCTTTGGAAGTGATAGATGCCATCAGAAACGATTGGAAGCAACCTGTTTTGGTCTACAAGGAAGAGCATCAAAAAGAGTTCTCAGTCAGCCCTACATATTCAATATGGAGGAGTGGCAGTTCAACTAAGATACTTCAAGAGGTAAAAAAGAAAAGAAGAACCCAAGATAGCTCGTCCTTGACGTTGGAGCTAAGAAGAAAAAGGGTCAGCAATGAGGAAGATCTCCAAGAAGAGCTGGATAAGTTGAGGATTGAGCTCGGTAATAGCAAAAATCATCAAAAATTCCTTGAAGACCAACTCTTGAAAGAAGAAGAGATGAAGGCCTCTCTAGATCTTCAATTAAAGAAGAGCCAACATGAAGCAAATGAGCAATTGAAGAAGGGGAAAGCCAAGAATGACGAGTTGGTAAAAAAGCATCTAATGGTGGAGCATGAATTGGGGAGTCTAAAAAAGACCTTGGAAAATAGAAAGTCTGCTGATAAAGAAACAATAGCTTTTTTGAAGAAAGAAAGGGACCAGTATAAATTAAAATGGGAGGCTGAAAGAGAAAAGAACAGGTTAGCTGATCTCGCCATTGAAGAAGAAAAAAGGTTAACGACTCGATATCAGATGCAAGCCGAAGATGAGAGAGAAGCAAGGAGGGTAGCTGAGTTGGAGATGAAGGGATACCTGAACAAGATAAATGGTATGAGAAACCGAGTGTCTGTGTTACAAGCTGAGCTTGAGTCTCGAGAGGAAGAAGCAAAGGAAGTGCAAGAGCAATTTGAGGAATGGGAAGACTATATCAGTAGTTTCGATGCACAACTAAACGCTAAGGTAGCCGAGCTTGATATAGAGAAGGAAGAATTGCAAAGGGCCAGAAATCAGATTCAACAGTTGGAAAAGATGGTTCGAATTTTGGAGACAAACAATGAATCATTAGCCGCCAGCAATGGAACACTGGTTCAAGATAACACCGTGTTCCATTACAAGATTGAACAAACTGACAGGCTAATTGATATGGTAGCTAGAAAGGCAAATGAGCTACGAGTGAAGGCTGCCAGGATTGCTAACAGCCGCCATAGATACGAGGAATATTTGAATGAAGTTTCCTCTTTCATCAAGAATGTGGCCAATAGAGGAGTATCATTTGAATGAAGACATTTTATATGAACCACTTTGTACTATGTCTACTTTCAGACTTTCATGATATGTACGGAATTTAATCAATCAAAGGAATTGGGTAAAACCACTTTGTGTTTCAGACTTTGGATGTTACCTGTATTTGGCAAAGGAAGTCATGGATTAGCTCTTTAAATCCATATACGTGCATTTGCATCCATGTTTATACATTCATTCATTTTAACACATGCATACATCAGGTCAAAATATAGGTCCCCAAAGAGCTTACAATACCCGCCTTCAAGCAAGGAACATGGAAGATGAAGAGCGTGCTTACCGTGAAGCTCGTTTCCAAGAAGAGTTGGATTCCTTAAAGGATAGTGTGGCTCGCCTCACCGGCTTACTCGAGCAAGTACTAAGGAACACTTCGGGGGAAGGTACTTCAACTAGGCCTGCCCCTCTCCCAGCAAGCCAACCTGAAGAAATAATAGGAGGACATACACAGGAGCCCCGACACAATGAACATGCACAGGAGCCCCGACACAATCCAGCATTTGTGCAGCCAACAACACCAATACCAACACCCGCAGTCGTAGATGCATTCGTTAATGAGTCCCATAAAACCAAGTTGTCTGAGGATGTTGATCAAGACAAAATGGCAGCGCTAGAGGCCAGGATTAGGGCCATTGAGGGAATAGACTTATATGACCCTGTGCGAGCTGTCGAAATGTGTCTAGTCCCTAATGTGGTGGTACCAAAGAAATTTCGAGTTCCTGAATTTATCAAATACACCGGCACTCAATGCCCTGTTACCCATCTCAAATCTTATTGCAATAAAATGGCAGAGGTAGTCCACGATGAGAAACTACTAATGCATTTCTTCCAAGATAGTTTGAGTGGAGCGGCATTGAGTTGGTATATGAGGTTGGATAATACTAGGATCCATACATGGAAGGACCTTGTAGATGCTTTCATCAAACAATACAAATACAATATGGATATCGCTCCTGACAGAACTAGTCTGTCTAACCTGGAGAAAGGAGATAGAGAAAGCATGAGAGAGTATGCTCAAAGATGGAGGGATTTGGCAGCACAAGTCCACCCCCCTCTCCTAGAAAAGGAAATGGTTGCTCTGTTTGCTAACACACTAAAAGCGCCATACTATGAGCACGTGATGGGCAGTTCGGCCCAACAATTCACGGATGCCGTGGCAGTGGCTGAACGTATAGAGCAAGGAGTAAAGAGTGGAAGGATCTCTGCACCCATGGAGAAAAAAGGTTTCGGAGCGAGGAAGAGAGAGATTGATCATGTTGAAAGTAGTTATAGAAGCAAGAAAGGCCCTTTCCAAAGATATAATACTCAATCGTCTTCACCCCAAATTGCCAACACTAATTTCAACTTCCCGAGCCCAACCAAAAAACTTGAAACCCAAAACCACCAAGTAAAAAACCAAGCCGAGAGTTTCCCCAAAAAGAACTACCAAAGAACCCACGAACAATTGCCTCCATTGCCGTTACCCCTAGACGAAATGTACCAAAAACTACTAAGTATCGGGCAAGTAGTCCCTGTACCTTTAATCCCCCTACAACCACCTTACCCCAGCTGGTATAAACCGGATCTCACTTGTGAATATCATGCCGGTATAGCTGGACATAACATCCATACCTGCAACGCCTTCAAGAGAAAACTTCTTCAACTGATCAAAGCAGGATGGATAGCATTTGAAGATGCCCCTAATGTGAATGTGAACCCTCTACCTAACCATACTTCAGGTAGTGGGTCTGTAAACGTGTTAGAATTGGAGCGCTCAAAAATCTTAAAGGTGTCAATGGATAGGATCTACCAAATGATGGTAGATGCAAGGTACAAAGAGGGTAGCGAGAAGTGTTGCGAACTTCATAATATAAAGGGCCACGTGATCAGCCGTTGCGAGGGCTTTCACAAAAAAGTGATGCAGATGATGAGTCATGGGTTGCTGCGAATTGAGGAAGCAACAAGTGAGGAGGTGTCCATGATGGAGGCACCAAATAAAGAAGTATGTCGAGTACAATTCACTATTGGAAAGCCACCCAAATTAGTCTTATCCAGGCCAGTAGTGGAACATAGAGGAAACTATAGTGCTTTACCTCACGACTATGGGTACTCTTTCAAAAGCACTCCGCAACCACCTGTTTTTCAAGCAGAAATTGGGGGATTGACCCGTAGTGGCAGATGTTTCACTCCAGAAGAGCTAGAAAAACAAAGAAAAGCTAAGGGTAAAGAAAAGGTTGACATGACCGAAGAAATCAACAAACCTGTCACGGAAGAGGAAACCAACGAATTCTTAAAACTGATGAAACACAGTGAATATAGTATTGTTGAGCAGCTCAAGAAAACTCCATCAAGAATATCGTTATTTTCTCTGATTCTAAGCTCTGAGCCACATAGGAAGGCCCTACAAAAGGTATTGAATGAAGCCTACGTTCCTCAAGACATCAATCAAGAAGCCATGGAGCATTTAGTGGGAAGAATCCAGGCCTCGAATTATATATACTTCACTGAAGATGAATTGTGTCCTGATGGTACTGGGCACAACATGCCGCTATACATTACGGTGCGTTGCAAGGATATTCTGATTGGAAAGGTACTCGTCGATAATGGTTCTGCACTAAACGTCCTACCAAAGCATATGTTGAAAGAAATGCCTGTCGATGAGTCACATATGAAGCCCAGCACCTTGGTGGCGAGAGCATATGATGGTTCGCCAAGACCGATAATTGGGACCCTAGAAGTAGAGCTATATGTAGGGCCGCAGATGTTCTTGATAACATTACAAGTAATGGACATTCACCCATCTTACAGCATACTATTAGGAAGGCCGTGGATTCATGCAGCTGGAGCAGTGACTTCTTCATTGCACCAGTGTTTGAAGTATATCATGAACGGAATGTTGATAACTGTCAAAGCTGAAGAGACCGTTTCCATGATAAAAAATGTGGCCATACCTTTTATTGAAACTGAAGATTGTAGAGATGGGAATATTCATGCTTTCGAAATTGTGAACGCGGAATGGGTTCCTGAAGGCACAGTGCTGAGAAAGCCTAAAATCCCAGAAATGGCAAAGATGGCTGCCAAATGCTTTTTAAAGAATGGGGTTCCTTTTCAATGTAATCATGGGATTAGAATGCCTACCCTAATCAAGCCAAACTATGCAAATCAAAGATTTGGGCTTGGATATAAGCCCAAGAAAGACGATTACAAGCGGGTCACTCAGTTTAAAAGAGAGGTAAGAATGGCGAGGATTGAAGGAAGAGAGCCAGAAGAAGAGGAACTTGTCATCCCACCACTCCAAGTATCTTTCCCAAGGGCTGCAGAAGTGATTAGATCTGGCATAATAGATCTCCACATCAATACCCTGGAGAGCCAAGAAGAAAAACAAATAGAGGAAGCGGACTTGGAAATGAAGGATGAAGTTTTGCCACAACTCTCCATTCACACCATTGATGAACCTCCTACTAGATTTTTCGTGCGAAGATTGGCTGAAGGGGAGGTGTACCAGAATTGGAAGATGGAGCCTGCTCCTATTGTGTTTAAAAAGTAATTGTTCTTGTTTGATAATGCTCGGACTTGTTTTGTCTTGTTTTGACTTGTGCTGAACTTGTTGGTATTTTAGCTCATGGTACCGCAAGATTTTCTATGTTAACCAAGCACTTTTGTTTTAATGAGATCATGCATTTTCTTGTGTCAAATGTGTGCCTGCATCTTTTATCTTTTCATAAATCACACTTACACGAGCACGCCTTGAACTTTCAGGATTCCTGAAAGTTCCATCAATTCACAAAACCGTTGCACTAAGAATAATTGGCCAAGCTTTGATAATATGATTGCAATGGATGATGAAGAATGGGGAGACGAGGATATAAGAGAGTTTACTAAGCTGGTAGAATGTTCAGAAAAGGCCTGGGAACCAGCCTATGAGAAACTAGAAGCCATTAACGTGGGAGACGAAGAAGAAAATAAGGAACTAAAGATTGGCACTCTTTTTACAACTGAAGAAAGAAATAGACTAGTTTCTCTACTACACGAGTATGTAGATGTTTTTGCCTGGACTTATGCAGATATGCCTGGTCTAGATACTGACATAGTAGTACATAAGATTCCTTTAATAGAAGGAAGCAAGCCAATAAAGCAGAAAACCAGGCGAATGCGTCCGGACATGTTGCTCAAGGTAAAATCTGAGATAAGAAAACAGTGGAATGCAGGGTTTCTAGATGTAGTCCAATATCCACAATGGGTAGCCAATGTGGTCGTAGTCCCAAAAAAGGATGGGAAGATTCGAATGTGTGTGGACTATAGAGATTTGAACAAGGCGAGCCCAAAAGATGATTTTCCTTTGCCCCATATAGACATTCTTGTTGATAATGCTGCAAGAAATGCTACCTATTCTTTTATGGATGGATTCTCTGGTTATAATCAAATTAGAATGGCAGAAGAAGATAAAGAGAAGACCACTTTTGTCACACCTTGGGGGACGTTTTGCTATAAAGTAATGCCATTCGGATTGAAGAATGCTGGAGCCACATATCAAAGAGCAATGGTTACCCTATTCCACGATATGATGCACCAAGAAGTGGAAGTTTATGTGGATGACATACTTGCAAAATCGAAGAAAGAGGAAGATCATGTGCAAGTGTTAAGAAGACTATTTGAAAGGCTGCGGAAATTCCAGCTAAAGTTGAATCCTGCAAAATGCTCATTCGGGGTGAAAACTGGAAAACTATTGGGCTTCATAGTAAGTGGTCGAGGAATAGAAATCGATCCTGATAAAGCTAAAGCTATTCAGGAGATGCCTGCCCCTAAGACAGAAAAGGAAGTAAGAAGTTTCCTCGGGCGCCTGAATTACATAGCTCGGTTCATATCCCAGTTGACGGTGACTTGTGAACCAATCTTTCGTTTGCTCAGGAAGAAAAATCCTGGAGTATGGGACAATGATTGTCAAGAAGCCTTCGATAAAATAAAGAGGTACTTGCAAAACCCACCATTGTTAGTACCTCCAACACCAGGGAGGCCTTTGATTCTATACTTGACAGTAACAGAAACGGCTATGGGCTGCGTGTTGGGACAACATGATGAGTCAGGAAGGAAGGAACAAGCTGTTTACTACTTGAGTAAAAAATTCAATGATTGTGAGTCGAGATATACAACAATTGAGAGGTTGTGTTGTGCCTTAGTTTGGAGTGCGAAAAGACTCCGGCAGTATATGTTATACTACACAACTTGGTTGATTTCGAAATTAGACCCGCTCAAGTATATTTGTGAAAAACCTTACCTGTCAAGTAGAATAGCAAGATGGCAAGTGTTATTGGCAGAATATGACATTGTCTTTATGATAAGAAAAGCTGTAAAAGGAAGCATAATTGCCGATCATCTTGCAGATCATGCCATGGAGAACTATGAGCCACTAAACTTTGACCTCCCAGATGAAGACGTGATAGTAGTCGAAGATGAAAGTGGAGAAGGCGATCAGTGGACCCTTTACTTTGATGGGGCAGTAAACGTATCAGGAAATGGGGCCGGAGCTGTAGTGATTTCCCCAGAAAATAAGCAGTATCCTGTTTCAACAAGGTTACTGTTTGAATGTACAAATAACACTGCCGAGTATGAAGCCTGTATCATTGGCCTGGAAGCTGCTCTAGAACTTAAGGCCAAGAAGCTTGAGGTTTTCGGGGATTCCTTACTAATTATCTGCCAAGTCAAAGGTGAGTGGCAAACTAAGGATGAGAAGTTGAAGTTGTATCAGAGTTATCTCTTGAAGCTAGCCAATGAATTTGAAGAAATCAAATTCACCCATCTAAATAGAGATAAGAATCAGTTTGCCGATGCCTTAGCAACCTTAGCTTCAATGACACAAGTTGATTCTAAAACCAAGATTCAACCAATAAATATCGAAGTCAGAAGCTTCCAAGCCCATTGTTGCTTAATTGAAGAATCTCCAGATGGGAAACCATGGTACAATGACATCAAGAAGTTTCTCCAGCATCGAGAATATCCTGAAGGGATTTCCAAGACAGATGAAAGGACTTTAAGAAGAATGACCATGAATTTTTTCTTGGATGGGGAAATTTTATATAAAAGGTCATTTGATGGGACTCTGCTCAGGTGTTTGAATGAAAATGAGATTGAGCAAGCATTAAAGGAAGTCCATGAGGGGGTCTGTGCTACACATGCTAATGGGCATACAATGGCGAAACAAATTCAAAGGTCTGGATACTTCTGGTTGACCATGGAGAGAGATTGTATAGACTATGTCAGAAAATGCCATAAGTGTCAAATATATGGCGACAAGATAAATATGCCTCCAGCGCCTCTGTTTAATATGGTCTCGCCTTGGCCTTTTGATATGTGGGGGTTAGATGTCATAGGGCCAATCAACCCTAAAGCGAGCAATGGGCATAGATTCATTTTGGTGGCCATTGACTACTTCACCAAATGGGTAGAAGCCAACTCTTACGCCCATGTAACACAAAAAGTAGTCAAGAGATTTATTGAAAAGGATTTGGTCTGTCGTTATGGTTTGCCGGCAAGATTGGTAACCGACAACGCCCAGAATTTCAATGGGAAGCTGATTGACGAATTGTGCACCAAATGGAAGATTAAACACCTCAATTCTTCCCCTTATAGACCAAAGATGAATGGGGCAGTCGAAGCAGCTAACAAGAATCTCAAGAAGATTATCCAGAAAATGGTGGTCACCTACAGGGATTGGCATGAGATGCTCCCATATGCACTTCATGCGTATCGTACCACAGTTAGAACTTCTACAAATGCCACCCCATACTCTTTAGTATATGGAATGGAGGCGGTTGTGCCCTTAGAAGTAGAAATCCCATCACTACGGATCCTGAAGGAAGCAGAACTGGACGAATCAGAATGGGCAGGGTCAAGATTTGAGCAACTAACCTTGATCGATGAGAGAAGACTAGCAGCTATCTGCCATCACTAGTTATACCAAAGCAGGATAGCCAAAGCTTACAACAAGAAGGTCAAACCAAGGGTGTTCAAAGAAGGGGATTTGGTGCTAAGGAAGATCCTACTAGCATCAGGAGAAGATCAAAGCAAGTGGGCACCAAACTACGAAGGGCCATATGTAGTAAAAAAGGCTTTTTCTGGAGGGGCTTTAATTCTGACTACTATGGATGGAAGGGATCTACCAAGACCTGTAAACTCAGATGTTGTAAAGAAGTACTATGCCTGATGTATTTACCTTCATCAGTCAATAAAATTGAAGTTTGGCCAAGATTCCTTTAGTGTTTTTCCCTTAAAATTATGCATGATCTCATGTTTTCACAAGGATTTTTGGGAATTCAAAGCTTAGTACGAAAAAAGAAATCATTCTGGTGTTTTTTTTCGAAACAAACAAGTTCTGGAAATTCAGGTGATTCCTTAGAGAGGTAACCATACACCTAGAAAACCCAAAAAAAAAAAAAAAAAAAAAAAAAAAAAAAAAAAAACACCACGAAGTGATTTCAAAAGCTGGGTTTCATTTGCATGAATAATGAGAAATCAATTTGCATACTCGCATGAAAGCAAGGCTTACCGATCCTAAATGCATGCATTTGAGATGAAGAAAGGCCATCTTTGATAATCCTTTCACAAAGCTGAAACATATCATTTGCAGTCCCTTTTTGAGCCTAATAATTTTTTCTTGAAAATTAACCTTGGCTAGGATCACACCCTACACTGGGGGGCAAGTGCAAAAAAATTCATAATGATTGAAAGTGCCCAAATAACTCTTGGGGGCATGAAAAATTCTTCAACGATGAAAATGCCCAAACAATATTAGGGGGCATAAAAGAAAATTCTCAACCATTGAAGGTGCCCATACAAAGCTACGGGGCATGAAGAAAAATCCAAAGGATCCAAAAAAAATTTTGAGCAAGAAAAACAAGGCCAATGCAATGATGCTCAAAATCAAATGAAAAAAAAAAAAACAAAGAGAAAGAGCCCAACCCAACACTGGGGGGCACCGTGGACCATTTTACAAATCAATTCCAAGGTCCAAAAATGTATGAACAAAAGAGTTTGGGATATAAGCACTTGTGATCCTTAGTCTTAAAATCCCTTAAACACCTTTTGAGCCTACAAATATCCTTTTCTTCATAGCCAATAGCCCAAGCCTACATTACGTGCCTAATGAAGCCCTTTCTGATCAAAGGCAAGCAATCTGGATCGGTAGGCAGTGCTTTCTCATGCGAAACAAATTCAGTATTCATGCAAATAAAATGAATGCTTTGAAAACGGTTCTCAATAACCCTCAAATTGAAATTTAAACCTTTTGTGACCAACCTATTGTCACTTCGTGTTCTTCACATTTTCGTCAAAAGCAAAACAAAAAGTTTTCATCACATCTAAAAACCTCTCCATAGGAATCACTTGAATCTCTTCAGATTAAGTTTGCCTCGAATCAACGTCAAAATGATTTCTGTGTCTGGAATAGCTTTGAAATTCCAAAAATTCTGAATGAAAACAACTCCCTATCAAAAACCAAACCTACCTTCATATAGCCTCATCCTCAAATCTGATCTGAATACTTCGGAGCATGATCAAGCTAGAGGGCAATTCACCAAAATACATAGGGGTGGCTCCATGATTCCCCTTCTAAGAAAATGGAAAATGTTGGGTTGAGCTGGAAATCTCTTCAGATAAAGGTTTGAGGGACAAGATGTGTTGATATCATATCCTGCCCGAGGGTCAAGATCACAAGATGTGATTTGAGTAAGCAAGAGTGAAAAGAGCCATTAAAGCTTACTATCAGACACTCCAACTTTTGAAGAGAAGAAAGACACCATGGAGAAGAGGGGACCTATATTTATCAGGTAAGTATACATGCATATTGATCATGATGCATCCTTGACATATCAGTGTCTCACCATTACTCTTTTTGAGTGGGCATTGAGCCCCCACCATTCAGATAGTATGCTTTCTAGCCCTATTGCCTTTCTCTTTGAGTGCGCCTAAGAGTCCTCGACCATCTCGGATAGTGTGTTCTCTAACCCTAACTCCTTTCGAGTGTACTTTTCAGCCCTCGTTCCCCTTTGGGTCCTATCATGCCTTTACAATAAAACCATTTTGAGAAATTCTGGCGTTTCTCACCGCCTCTAAAATTTTCACCAAAGAAGGTCACCCAACACAACAAGACCACTTTGAAATTTTTCGTGTTTTTGAAAACATCTTTGTATTTTTCAAAACCTCTCCTGGGCAGGTCACCCAACGCAACAAGACCACTTTGAAATTTTTCGTGTTTTTGAAAACATCTTTGTATTTTTCAAAACCTCTCCTGGGCAGGTCACCCAACGCAACAAGACCACTTTGAAAATTTTCGTGTTTTTTGAAAACATCTTTGTATTTTTCAAAACCTCTCCTGGGCAGGTCACCCAACGCAACAAGACCACTTTGAAAATTCTCGTGTTTTGAAAACATCTTTGTGTTTTTCAAAATCTTTCCTGGGCAGGTCACCCAACACAACAAGACCTCTTTGAAAAATCTTGGTATTTTTCATCAAAAAAAAAAAAAATCTTCCAGTTTTTACTTTAAGTGTGCTTTCTAGCCCTCATAAGGATTCATCATTCCATCACCTCTCATTCTTCTTTTTCTTCTTTACAATGCCTACAATCTAAAGTCTCGTAAGAGACTTTCTATCGCAAGCCTTGTAAAGAGGGGGGCAACTGTCATAACCCAATTCTGGGTTATTCCCCCAGAATAAACTCCCCCCAAAATAAAAAAAATATAAAAATAATAAAGGCTGGCAACGTGAAGAAAGTATGCTGGGAAATCAGATTGCAATTTTTGGAGGAGATTCAAGATCTATTGGTGCCCCATTGTGCCCAAAATTGGAGAAAGAAATGCAAATTCAAGGTTAAATTAAATGATTATCGGACGAATTTGCATGAAAATTAAGTCCAAGGACATAATTAAATTTTTAATAGGTCAATTTGATTTAATCATGGGCCAAATTGAATTTTAATTATGTTTAAGAATTAATTTGGGTCCAATTGAAGGATTTAATTAAGTGCAAGGACTTAATTATACTTTAAATGGGTCAAATTAATTTTATTTGGGGCTTAATTGGTGAAAAATTAAGTTTGGGAGCTTAATTTGGGCTTAATTGAGAAGATTGAAATTTTAAGAGACCAAATTTGATTTTTACCAAGTTAATTGATTGAAATCAGGGGCCAAATTGCAAGAAAATTGAAGTTTTGGGGACAATTAGGGGTTAAATTGACAAAATCCAAAGACAAGGACCAACCTGCAAAAGGCGCCAAACTATAGGGGTCTAATTGACAAAATCCGGGGGTCAAATTGAAAGAAATTGAAAGCTGGAGGGCTAAATCGAAAATCAGCAAAAATCCCTAATTTTTATCCCAAACGGCGCCGTTTTTGTGTTGAGGGAAGGGACCAGGCGACGCGACGCCTGGTTACTGTTCATCTTCTTCCTCACAAAGCTGCCCGAGTGGCTGCTTTTCAGGCGCGTTTTCTCACTCGTCTGGCCCCCAAATCCGACAAGGCGTGCACCAACATGTTCCCCTGAAACATCTTTATCTCGTAGAGTGGTCTGGTCGGGTCGAAAAACTTGGAAACAGCTCCGTTTATTGGCCCAAAGTGGCACCCTCGGGCTGTCTGCAGCCTTGGATTGCCAAATTTGGCAGTTCGAGGTGCACACTTTGAACCAACGGCTTGGATTCCTCGAGTCGAATAAAGGGCTGAGAATTTTTCCCCGTTAAATACCAGATTACCCTCTTTCTATCCCTATAAATAGGAGCCAATTTCGTGCTCAGGGGAGGGGGAAAATTGAACGCAAAGTTGGAACAAAATCAGCTTTTCCTGCCCGGTTTTCCTGCAATCAGTCCTCTTCTTTTTATTTCTCTCCGCCGTGGCCTCTAGCCGCCGCCACTGACCTCGCTACCATCCTTCCCCTGAAACACCGCATCCCATACATCACCCAGCAACCCCACCGAAGCCTGCTACATCTCTCTCTCTCTCCCCCTCTCTCCTCTGCACAACGTTTCTCTCTCTCCACCACCACAATCCCAGCAGCAGCAGCAGAAGCCACCCTTTCCAGCGGCTTGCACTCCTATCAGCAACAGCTTGGGTAGCATTTCCCTCCTCAGCCACTCCAACAGCTCCAGCCGTGAGCTTTCCCTCTTCTCTGCAGGACCTGCTTCATTCTTCTTCCAGCCGAGACCAGGGCACGCCGCCTGCCTCGCCGCCCCCAGTCACACCGCATCACCAGCCAGGTTGCCCACTCTCTCCACGCCAGGTAATTCTCTCCTCCCTGCTCTATCATTTTCTTCTTCGTTCTTTGTAGCCGCTGCATGCAGAATTCATTTCTGCATGCAGTGGCCGATTAATTAGCCATTTGCTTGGGCCGGGCCAGCTCTGGCCCAGCCCAAGGGGCTGGGCCCGGCCCGGCCCCTAAAAAAAAAAAAAAAAAGATTTTTTTTAATCATTTCAAAAAAGTTTTAAATTTTTTTAAAATATTTTTCTACCAAGTTTTGCTTAATATTGGCTTGTATACTTACAATGTAAGATACAAGTTCAGCATTAAAATGCCCGGCTTTCTTTGAAATGTTTCAAAAAAAAAAAAAAACAAACAAAGAAAAAAAAAGAAAAAATGTTTTATTGTATACGGCCAAGTCCTAAAGAATTTTCCAAGCATGTTTTTACGAAAATTCCATTTTTCTCTCATTTTAAAAAAATTCAAAAGTGGATATCATAACTAGTTTATGATCATCCATTAGGGTTTGACCAAAATATCAAAAACCTTTTTTTGAACTTTTTTTCTCTAGGATTCGGATATAGACCTTAATATTTGTAGGGTGTAAAATTACACGTTAATGTACATCCTCGGGTATTAAAGATACAAGATGTAAGTAAAAACAATTTTAAAATTCAGACTTTAGAATTGTTAGGATTTAACTGAATAAGGTAGAGACTCCCTCACGAGGGGAGATCTGCCTTGAACCTTAGAAAAGACCAGCAAATAGAAACTCGACCTAGAAAATCAATCAAACAATAATGCAGCTTGCCTTAGGTAGGGTGCACTGGGGGTGATGCGTCTTCCCCTTGCACAACCAGTCCCTTACTCAGACTCTCGCAGACCTTAGGTTCCTAGTGACCATAATACTAGGTGGCGACTCCAACGAACCAAGTAACAAAAATGAAAAATAAAAAAATCGCCAGCCGATGTCGCGCGGGATTTTCTGACGTGCGACAAAACTCACGGAGTCAAAGCGTTTCGCCATTTGTGGAAGAAAGTATGATGTAGAACAAGTAGCAGAAGCATACATCCTCAAGAGGGATCACTCAAAATTCAAAGGCAACTGAATTTCGGCAACCGGGACATCGAAGATGGAATGCCTCGAAACTCACCGAGTCAAAGCGTCTCACCGTTTGTGGAAGAAAGTATGATGTAGAACAAGTAGCAGAAGCATACATGCTCAAGAAGGATCACCCCAAATTCAAAGGCAACTGAATTTCGGCAACCGGGACACGAATTGGGAATGCCTCGAAACTCAACGAGTCAAAGCGTTTCGCCGTTTGCGGAAGAAAGTATGATGTAGAACAAGTAGCAGAACCATACATCCTCAAGAGGGATCACCCGAAATTCAAAGGCAACTGAATTTCGGCAACCGGGAGATCGAAGTCGGAATGCCTCGAAACTCACCGAGTCAAAGCGTTTCGCCGTTTGCGGAAGAAAGTATGATGTAGAACAAGTAGCTGAACCATACATGCTCAAGAGGGTTCACCCGAAATTCAAAAGCAACTGAATTTCATTAACCGGGGAATCGAAGTCGGAATGCCGTGAAACTCACCGAGTCAAAGCGTTACGCCATTTGCGGAAGAAAGTATGATGTAGAACAAGTAGTAGAAGCATACATCCTCAAAAGGGATCACCCGAAATTCAAAGGCAACTGAATTTCGGCAACCGGGACATCGAAGTCGGAATGCCTCGAAACTCACCGAGTCAAAGCGTTTCGCCATTTGCGGAAGAAAGTATGAATTAGAAGAAGTAGCAGAAGCATACATGCTCAAGAGGGATCACCCAAAATTCAAAAGCAACCGAATTTCGGTAACCGGGGAATCGAAGTCGGAATGCCGCGAAACTCAACGAGTCAAAGCGTTTCGCCGTTTGCGGAAAAAAGTATGATGTAGAACCAGTAGCAGAAGCATACATGTTCAAAAGGGATCACCCGAAATTCAAAGGCAACTGAATTTCGGCAACCGGGACATCGAAGACGGAATGCCGCGAAACTCACCGAGTCAAAGCGTTTCGCCATTTGCGGAAGAAAGTATGATGTAGAACAAGTAGCAGAACCATACATCCTCAAGAGGGATCACCCGAAATTCAAAGGCAACTGAATATCGGCAACCGGGAGATCGAAGTCGGAATGCCACGAAACTCACCGAGTCAAAGCGTTTCGCCGTTTGCGGAAGAAAGTATGATGTAGAACAAGTAGCTGAACCATACATGCTCAAGAGGGTTCACCCGAAATTCAAAAGCAACTGAATTTCATTAACCGGGGAATCGAAGTCGGAATGCCGTGAAACTCACCGAGTCAAAGCGTTACGCCATTTGCGGAAGAAAGTATGATGTAGAACAAGTAGTAGAAGCATACATCCTCAAAAGGGATCACCCGAAATTCAAAGGCAACTGAATTTCGGCAACCGGGACATCGAAGTCGGAATGCCTCGAAACTCACCGAGTCAAAGCGTTTCGCCATTTGCGGAAGAAAGTATGAATTAGAAGAAGTAGCAGAAGCATACATGCTCAAGAGGGATCACCCAAAATTCAAAAGCAACCGAATTTCGGTAACCGGGGAATCGAAGTCGGAATGCCGCGAAACTCAACGAGTCAAAGCGTTTCGCCGTTTGCGGAAAAAAGTATGATGTAGAACCAGTAGCATAAGCATACATGTTCAAAAGGGATCACCCGAAATTCAAAGGCAACTGAATTTTGGCAACCGGGGCATCGAATTCGGAATGCCGCAAAACTCTCCGAGTCAAATGTTTCGCCGTTTGCGGAATAAAGTATGATGTAGAACAAGTAGCAGAAGCATACATGCTCAAGAGGGATCACCCGAAATTCAAAGGCAACTGAATTTCGGCAACCGGGACATCGAATTTGGAATGCCTCGAAACTCACCGAGTGAAAGCGTTTCGCCGTTTGCGGAAGAAAGTATGATGTAGAACAAGTAGCAGAAGCATACATGCTCAAGAGGGATCACCCGAAATTCAAAGGCAACTGAATTTCGGCAACCGGGACATCGAATTTGGAATGCCTCAAAACTCACTGAGTGAAAGCGTTTCGCCGTTTGAGGAAGAAAGTATGATGTAGAACAAGTAGCAGAAGCATACATCCTCAAAAGGGATCACCCGAAATTCAAAGGCAACTGAATTAAGGCAACCGGGACATCGAAGTCGGAATGCCGCGAAACTCACCGAGTCAAAGCGTTTCGCCGTTTGCGGAAGAAAGTATGATGTAGAACAAGTAGCAGAACCATACATCCTCAAGAGGGATCACCCGAAATTCAAAGGCAACTGAATTTCGGCAACCGGGACATCGAAGACGGAATGCCGCGAAACTCACCGAGTCAAAGCGTTTCGCCATTTGCGGAAGAAAGTATGATGTAGAAGAAGTAGCAGAAGCATACATGCTCAAGAGGGATCACACGAAATTCAAAAGCAACTGAATTTCGGCAACCGGGGCATCGAAGTCGGAATGCCGCGAAACTCACCGAGTCAAAGCGTTTCGCCATTTGCGGAAGAAAGTATGATGTAGAACAAGTAGCTGAACCATACATCCTCAAGAGGGATCACCCGAAATTCAAAGGCAACTGAATTTCGGCAACCGGGGCATCGAAGTCGCAATGCCGGGAAACTCACCGAGTCAAAGCGTTTCGCCGTTTTGCGGAAGAAAGTATGATGTAGAACAAGTAGCAGAAGCGTACATACTCAAGAGGGATCACCTGAAATTTAAAGGCAACTGAATTTCGGCAACCGGGACATCGAATTTGGAATGCCTCGAAACTCACCGAGCGAAAGCGTTTCGCCGTTTGAGGAAGAAAGTATGATGTAGAACAAGTAGCAGAAGCATACATGCTCAAGAGGGATCACCCGAAATTCAAAGGCAACTGAATTTCGGCAACCGGGACATCGAAGTCGGAATGCCTCGAAACTCACTGAGTGAAAGCGTTTCGCCGTTTGCGGAAGAAAGTATGATGTAGAACAAGTAGCAGAAGCATACATGCTCAAGAGGGATCACCCGAAATTCAAAGGCAACTGAATTAAGGCAACCGGGACATCGAAGTCGGAATGCCGCGAAACTCACCGAGTCAAAGCGTTTCACCGTTTGCGGAAGAAAGTATGATGTAGAACAAGTAGCAGAACCATACATCCTCAAGAGGGATCACCCGAAATTCAAAGGCAACTGAATTTCGGCAACCGGGACATCGAAGACGGAATGCCGCGAAACTCACCGAGTCAAAGCGTTTCGCCATTTGCGGAAGAAAGTATGATGTAGAAGAAGTAGCAGAAGCATACATGCTCAAGAGGGATCACCCGAAATTCAAAAGCAACTGAATTTCGGCAACCGGGGCATCGAAGTCGGAATGCCGCGAAACTCACCGAGTCAAAGCGTTTCGCCATTTGCGGAAGAAAGTATGATGTAGAACAAGTAGCTGAACCATACATCCTCAAGAGGGATCACCCGAAATTCAAAGGCAACTGAATTTCGGCAACCGGGACATCGATGTCGGAATGCCGCGAAACTCATCGAGTCAAAGCGTTTCGCCGTTTGCGGAAGAAAGTATGATGTAGAACAAGTAGCAGAAGCATACATCCTCAAGAGGGATCACCCGAAATGCAAAGGCAACTGAATTTCGGCAACCGGGGCATCGAAGGCGGAATGCCGCGAAACTCACCGAGTCAAAGCTTGACGCTATTTACGGAAGAAAGTATGATGTAGAACAAGTAGCAGAAGCATACATCCTCAAAACGGATCACCCGAAATTCAAAGGCAACTGAATTTCGGCAACCGGGACATCGAAGACGGAATGCCTCGAAACTCACCGAGTCAAAGTGTTTCGCCATTTGCGGAAGAAAGTATGATGTAGAACAAGTAGCAAAAGCATACATGCTCAAGAGGGATCACCCAAAATTCAAAAGCAACTGAATTTCGGGAACCGGGGAATCGAAGTCGGAATGCCGTGAAACTCAAGGGAGTTAAAGCGTTTCGCCGTTTGTGGAAAAAAGTATGATGTAGAACCAGTAGCAGAAGCATACATGTTCAAAAGGGATCACCCGAAATTCAAAGGCAACTGAATTTCGGCAACCGGGACATCGAAGTCGGAATGCCTCGAAACTCACCGAGTCAAAGCGTTTCGCCATTTGCGGAAGAAAGTATGATGTAGAACAAGTAGCAGAAGCATACATGCTCAAGCGGGATCACCCAAAATGCAAAGCCAACTGAATTTCGGCAACCGGCGCATCGAAGTCAGAATGCCTCAAAACGCTCCGAGTCAAAGCGTTTCGCCGTTTGCGGAAGAAAGTATGATGTAGAACAAGTAGCAGAACCATACATGCTCAAGAGGGATCACCCGAAATTCAAAGGCAACTGAATTTCGGCAACCGGGGCATCGAAGTCGGAATGCCGCGAAACTCACCGAGTCAAAGCGTTTCGCCGTTTGCGGAAGAAAGTATGATGTGGAACAAGTAGCAGAAGCATACATGCTCAAGAGGGATCACCCGAAATTCAAAGGCAACTGAATTTCGGCAACCGGGACATCGAAGACGGAATGCCTCGAAACTCACCGAGTCAAAGCGTTTCGCCATTTGCGGAAGAAAGTATGATGTAGAAGAAGTAGCAGAAGCATACATGCTCAAGAGGGATCACCCGAAATTCAAAAGCAACTGAATTTCGACAACCGGGGCATCGAAGTCGGAATGCCGCGAAACTCACCGAGTCAAAGCGTTTCGCCGTTTGCGGAAGAAAGTATGATGTAGAACAAGTAGCTGAACCATACATGCTCAAGAGGGATCACCCGAAATGCAAAGACAACTGAATTTCGGCAACCGGGGCATCGAAGTCGGAATGCCGCGAAACTCACCGAGTCAAAGCGTTTCGCCGTTTGCGGAAGAAAGTATGATGTAGAACAAGTAGCAGAACCATACATCCTCAAGAGGGATCACCCGAAATTCAAAGGCAACTGAATTTCGGCAACCGGGACATCGAATTTGGAATGCCTCAAAACTCACCGAGTCAAAGCGTTTCGCCGTTTGCGGAAGAAAGTATGATGTAGAACAAGTAGCAGAAGCATACATCCTCAAGAGGGATCACCCGAAATTCAAAGGCAACTGAATTTCGGCAACCGGGACATCGAATTGGGAATGCCTCGAAACTCAACGAGTCAAAGCGTTTCGCCGTTTGCGGAAGAAAGTATGATGTAGAACAAGTAGCAGAACCATACATCCTCAAGAGGGATCACCCGAAATTCAAAGGCAACTGAATTTCGGCAACCGGGACATCGAATTTGGAATGCCTCGAAACTCACCGAGTCAAAGCGTTTCGCCGTTTGCGGAAGAAAGTATGATGTAGAACAAGTAGCAGAAGCATACATCCTCAACAGGTATCACCCGAAATTCAAAAGCAACTCAATTTCGGCAACCGGGGCATCGAAGTCGAAATGCCGCGAAACTCACCGAGTCAAAGCGTTTCGCCGTTTGCGGAAGAAAGTATGATGTAGAACAAGTAGCTGAACCATACATGCTCAAGAGAGATCACCCGAAATGCAAAGGGAACTGAATTTCGGCAACCGGGGCATCGAAGTCGCAATGCCGGGAAACTCACCGAGTCAAAGCGTTTCGCCGTTTTGCGGAAGAAAGTATGATGTAGAACAAGTAGCAGAAGCGTACATGCTCAAGAGGGATCACCTGAAATTTAAAGGCAACTGAATTTCAGCAACCGCGGTATCGAAGGCGGAATGCCGCGAAACTCACAGAGTCAAAGCGTTTCGCCATTTGCGGAAGAAAGTATGATGTAGAACAAGTAGCAGAAGCATACATGCTCCAGAGGGATCACCCGAAATTCAAAGGCAACTGAATTTCGGCAACCGGGACATCGAAGACGGAATGCCGCGAAACTCACCGAGTCAAAGCGTTTCGCCATTTGCGGAAGAAAGTATGATGTAGAACAAGTAGCAGAAGCATACATGTTCAAGAGGAATCACCCCAAATTCAAAGGCAACTGAATTTCGGCAACCGGGACATTGAAT
This sequence comes from Populus tomentosa, assembly GCA_018804465.1. Classification (NCBI taxonomy): domain Eukaryota; kingdom Viridiplantae; phylum Streptophyta; class Magnoliopsida; order Malpighiales; family Salicaceae; genus Populus; species Populus tomentosa. The sequence goes on from JAAWWB010000080.1 coordinate 36,863, forward strand.
TGGGAATGCCTCGAAACTCAACGAGTCAAAGCGTTTCGCCATTTGCGGAAGAAAGTATGATGTAGAACAAGTAGAAGAACCATACATCCTCAAGAGGGATCACCCGAAATTCAAAGGCAACTGAATTTCGGCAACCGGGACATCGAAGTACGGAATGCCTCGAAACTCACCGAGTCAAAGCGTTTCGCCATTTGCGGAAGAAAGTATGATGTAGAACAAGTAGCAGAAGCATACATGCTCAAGAGGGATCACCCGAAATTCAAAAGCAACTGAATTTCGGAAACCGGGGAATCGAAGTCGGAATGCCGCGAAACTCAACGAGTCAAAGCGTTTCGCCGTTTGCGAAAAAAGTATGATGTAGAACAAGTAGCAGAGGCATACATGTTCAAAGAGGGATCACCCGAAATTCAAAGGCAACTGAATTTCGGCAACCGGGACATCGAATTGGGAATGCCTCGAAACTCAACGAGTCAAAGCGTTTCGCCGTTTGCGGAAGAAAGTATGATGTAGAACAAGTAGCAGAACCATACATCCTCAAGAGGGATCACCCGAAATTCAAAGGCAACTGAATTTCGGCAACCGGGACATCAAATTGGAATGCCTCGAAACTCACCGAGTCAAAGCGTTTCGCCGTTTGCGGAAGAAAGTATGATGTAGAACAAGTAGCAGAAGCATACATGCTCAAGAGGGATCACCCGAAATTCAAAGGCAACTGAATTTCGGCAACCGGGACATCGAATTCGGAATGCCTCGAAACTCACCGAGTCAAAGCGTTTCGCCGTTTGCGGAAGAAAGTATGATGTAGAACAAGTAGCAGAAGCATACATCCTCAAGAGGGATCACCCGAAATTCAAAGGCAACTGAATTTCGGCAACCGGGACATCGAATTTGGAATGCCTCGAAACTCACCGAGTCAAAGCGTTTCGCCGTTTGCGGAAGAAAGTATGATGTAGAACAAGTAGCAGAAGCATACATGCTCAAGAGGGATCACCCGAAATTCAAAGGCAACTGAATTTCAGCAACCGGGACATCGAAGTCGGAATGCCTCGAAACTCACCGAGTCAAAGCGTTTCGCCGTTTGCGGAAGAAAGTATGATGTAGAACAAGTAGCAGAACCATACATGCTCAAGAGGGATCACCCGAAATTCAAAGGCAACTGAATTTCGGCAACCGGGACATCGAAGTCGGAATGCCTCGAAACTCACCGAGTCAAAGCGTTTCGCCGTTTGCGGAAGAAAGTATGATGTAGAACAAGTAGCAGAAGCATACATGCTCAAGAGGGATCACCCGAAATTCAAAGGCAACTCAATTTCGGCAACCGGGGCATCGAAGTCGAATGCCGCGAAACTCACCGAGTCAAAGCGTTTCGCCGTTTGCGGAAGAAAGTATGATGTAGAACAAGTAGCAGAACCATACATGCTCAAGAGGGATCACCCGAAATGCAAAGGCAACTGAATTTCGGCAACCGGGGCATCGAAGTCGCAATGCCGGGAAACTCACCGAGTCAAAGCGTTTCGCCGTTTGCGGAAGAAAGTATGATGTAGAACAAGTAGCAGAAGCATACATGCTCAAGAGGGATCACCCGAAATTCAAAGGCAACTGAATTTCAGCAACCGCGGGCATCGAAGGCGGAATGCCGCGAAACTCACCGAGTCAAAGCGTTTCGCCATTTGCGGAAGAAAGTATGATGTAGAACAAGTAGCAGAAGCATACATGCTCAAGAGGGATCACCCGAAATTCAAAGGCAACTGAATTTCGGCAACCGGGACATCGAAGTCGGAATGCCGCGAAACTCACCGAGTCAAAGCGTTTCGCCAGTTTGCGGAAGAAAGTATGATGTAGAACAAGTAGCAGAAGCATACATGCTCAAGAGGGATCACCCGAAATTCAAAGGCAACTGAATTTCGGCAACCGGGACATCGAAGTCGGAATGCCTCGAAACTCAACGAGTCAAAGCGTTTCGCCATTTGCGGAAGAAAGTATGATGTAGAACAAGTAGCAGAAGCATACATCCTCAAGAGGGATCACCCGAAATTCAAAGGCAACTGAATTTCGGCAACCGGGACATCGAAGTCGGAATGCCTCGAAACTCACCGAGTCAAAGCGTTTCGCCATTTGCGGAAGAAAGTATGATGTAGAACAAGTAGCAGAAGCATACATGCTCAAGAGGGATCACCCGAAATTCAAAAGCAACTGAATTTCGGCAACCGGGGCATCGAAGTCGGAATGCCGCGAAACTCACCGAGTCAAAGCGTTTCGCCGTTTGCGAAAAAAGTATGATGTAGAACCAGTAGCAGAAGCATACATGTTCAAAAGGGATCACCCGAAATTCAAAGGCAACTGAATTTCGGCAACCGGGACATCGAATTGGGAATGCCTCGAAACTCAACGAGTCAAAGCGTTTCGCCGTTTGCGAAAGAAAGTATGATGTAGAACAAGTAGCAGAACCATACATGCTCAAGAGGGATCACCCGAAATTCAAAGGCAACTGAATTTCGGCAACCGGGACATCGAATTTGGAATGCCTCGAAACTCACCGAGTCAAAGCGTTTCGCCGTTTGCGGAAGAAAGTATGATGTAGAACAAGTAGCAGAAGCATACATCCTCAAGAGGGATCACCCGAAATTCAAAGGCAACTGAATTTCGGCAACCGGGACATCGAATTGGAATGCCTCGAAACTCACCGAGTCAAAGCGTTTCGCCGTTTGCGGAAGAAAGTATGATGTAGAACAAGTAGCAGAACCATACATCCTCAAGAGGGATCACCCGAAATTCAAAGGCAACTGAATTTCGGCAACCGGGACATCGAAGTACGGAATGCCTCGAAACTCACCGAGTCAAAGCGTTTCGCCATTTGCGGAAGAAAGTATGATGTAGAACAAGTAGCAGAAGCATACATGCTCAAGAGGGATCACCCAAAATTCAAAAGCAACTGAATTTCGGAAACCGGGGAATCGAAGTCGGAATGCCGCGAAACTCAACGAGTCAAAGCGTTTCGCCGTTTGCGAAAAAAAGTATGATGTAGAACCAGTAGCAGAGGCATACATGTTCAAAAGGGATCACCCGAAATTCAAAGGCAACTGAATTTCGGCAACCGGGACATCGAATTGGGAATGCCTCGAAACTCAACGAGTCAAAGCGTTTCGCCGTTTGCGGAAGAAAGTATGATGTAGAACAAGTAGCAGAAGCATACATGCTCAAGAGGGATCACCCGAAATTCAAAGGCAACTGAATTTCGGCAACCGGGACATCGAAGTCGGAATGCCTCGAAACTCACCGAGTCAAAGCGTTTCGCCGTTTGCGGAAGAAAGTATGATGTAGAACAAGTAGCAGAAGCATACATGCTCAAGAGGGATCACCCGAAATTCAAAGGCAACTGAATTTCGGCAACCGGGACATCGAAGTCGGAATGCCTCGAAACTCACCGAGTCAAAGCGTTTCGCCGTTTGCGGAAGAAAGTATGATGTAGAACAAGTAGCAGAAGCATACATGCTCAAGAGGGATCACCCGAAATTCAAAGGCAACTGAATTTCGGCAACCGGGGCATCGAAGTCGGAATGCCTCGAAACTCACCGAGTCAAAGCGTTTCGCCGTTTGCGGAAGAAAGTATGATGTAGAACAAGTAGCAGAAGCATACATGCTCAAGAGGGATCACCCGAAATTCAAAGGCAACTGAATTTCAGGCAACCGGGACATCGAAGTCGGAATGCCTCGAAACTCACCGAGTCAAAGCGTTTCGCCGTTTGCGGAAGAAAGTATGATGTAGAACAAGTAGCAGAAGCATACATGCTCAAGAGGGATCACCCGAAATTCAAAGGCAACTGAATTTCGGCAACCGGGCATCGAATTCGGAATGCCTCGAAACTCACCGAGTCAAAGCGTTTCGCCGTTTGCGGAAGAAAGTATGATGTAGAACAAGTAGCAGAAGCATACATGCTCAAGAGGGATCACCCGAAATTCAAAGGCAACTGAATTTCGGCAACCGGGACATCGAAGTCGGAATGCCTCGAAACTCACCGAGTCAAAGCGTTTCGCCGTTTGCGGAAGAAAGTATGATGTAGAACAAGTAGCAGAAGCATACATGCTCAAGAGGGATCACCCGAAATTCAAAGGCAACTGAATTTCGGCAACCGGGGCATCGAAGTCGGAATGCCGCGAAACTCACCGAGTCAAAGCGTTTCGCCAGTTTGCGGAAGAAAGTATGATGTAGAACAAGTAGCAGAAGCATACATCCTCAAGAGGGATCACCCGAAATTCAAAGGCAACTGAATTTCGGCAACCGGGGCATCGAAGTCGGAATGCCGCGAAACTCACCGAGTCAAAGCGTTTCGCCGTTTGCGGAAGAAAGTATGATGTAGAACAAGTAGCAGAAGCATACATGCTCAAGAGGGATCACCCGAAATTCAAAGGCAACTGAATTTCGGCAACCGGGACATCGAAGTCGGAATGCCTCGAAACTCAACGAGTCAAAGCGTTTCGCCGTTTGCGGAAGAAAGTATGATGTAGAACAAGTAGCAGAAGCATACATGCTCAAGAGGGATCACCCGAAATTCAAAGGCAACTGAATTTCGGCAACCGGGGCATCGAATTCGGAATGCCTCGAAACTCACCGAGTCAAAGCGTTTCGCCGTTTGCGGAAGAAAGTATGATGTAGAACAAGTAGCAGAAGCATACATGCTCAAGAGGGATCACCCGAAATTCAAAGGCAACTGAATTTCGGCAACCGGGACATCGAAGTCGGAATGCCTCGAAACTCACCGAGTCAAAGCGTTTCGCCGTTTGCGGAAGAAAGTATGATGTAGAACAAGTAGCAGAAGCATACATGCTCAAGAGGGATCACCCGAAATTCAAAGGCAACTGAATTTCGGCAACCGGGGCATCGAAGTCGGAATGCCTCGAAACTCACCGAGTCAAAGCGTTTCGCCGTTTGCGGAAGAAAGTATGATGTAGAACAAGTAGCAGAAGCATACATGCTCAAGAGGGATCACCCGAAATTCAAAGGCAACTGAATTTCGGCAACCGGGGCATCGAAGTCGGAATGCCGCGAAACTCACCGAGTCAAAGCGTTTCGCCGTTTGCGGAAGAAAGTATGATGTAGAACAAGTAGCAGAAGCATACATGCTCAAGAGGGATCACCCGAAATTCAAAGGCAACTGAATTTCGGCAACCGGGACATCGAAGTCGGAATGCCTCGAAACTCACCGAGTCAAAGCGTTTCGCCGTTTGCGGAAGAAAGTATGATGTAGAACAAGTAGCAGAAGCATACATGCTCAAGAGGGATCACCCGAAATTCAAAGGCAACTGAATTTCGGCAACCGGGCATCGAAGTCGGAATGCCTCGAAACTCACCGAGTCAAAGCGTTTCGCCGTTTGCGGAAGAAAGTATGATGTAGAACAAGTAGCAGAAGCATACATGCTCAAGAGGGATCACCCGAAATTCAAAGGCAACTGAATTTCGGCAACCGGGGCATCGAAGTCGGAATGCCTCGAAACTCACCGAGTCAAAGCGTTTCGCCGTTTGCGGAAGAAAGTATGATGTAGAACAAGTAGCAGAAGCATACATGCTCAAGAGGGATCACCCGAAATTCAAAGGCAACTGAATTTCGGCAACCGGGGCATCGAAGTCGGAATGCCTCGAAACTCACCGAGTCAAAGCGTTTCGCCGTTTGCGGAAGAAAGTATGATGTAGAACAAGTAGCAGAAGCATACATGCTCAAGAGGGATCACCCGAAATTCAAAGGCAACTGAATTTCGGCAACCGGGACATCGAAGTCGGAATGCCTCGAAACTCACCGAGTCAAAGCGTTTCGCCGTTTGCGGAAGAAAGTATGATGTAGAACAAGTAGCAGAAGCATACATGCTCAAGAGGGATCACCCGAAATTCAAAGGCAACTGAATTTCGGCAACCGGGGACATCGAAGTCGGAATGCCTCGAAACTCACCGAGTCAAAGCGTTTCGCCGTTTGCGGAAGAAAGTATGATGTAGAACAAGTAGCAGAAGCATACATGCTCAAGAGGGATCACCCGAAATTCAAAGGCAACTGAATTTCGGCAACCGGGGCATCGAAGTCGGAATGCCTCGAAACTCACCGAGTCAAAGCGTTTCGCCGTTTGCGGAAGAAAGTATGATGTAGAACAAGTAGCAGAAGCATACATGCTCAAGAGGGATCACCCGAAATTCAAAGGCAACTGAATTTCGGCAACCGGGGACATCGAAGTCGGAATGCCTCGAAACTCACCGAGTCAAAGCGTTTCGCCGTTTGCGGAAGAAAGTATGATGTAGAACAAGTAGCAGAAGCATACATGCTCAAGAGGGATCACCCGAAATTCAAAGGCAACTGAATTTCGGCAACCGGGGCATCGAAGTCGGAATGCCTCGAAACTCACCGAGTCAAAGCGTTTCGCCGTTTGCGGAAGAAAGTATGATGTAGAACAAGTAGCAGAAGCATACATGCTCAAGAGGGATCACCCGAAATTCAAAGGCAACTGAATTTCGGCAACCGGGGCATCGAAGTCGGAATGCCTCGAAACTCACCGAGTCAAAGCGTTTCGCCGTTTGCGGAAGAAAGTATGATGTAGAACAAGTAGCAGAAGCATACATGCTCAAGAGGGATCACCCGAAATTCAAAGGCAACTGAATTTCGGCAATCGGGACATCGAAGTTGGAATGCCTCGAAACTCACCGAGTCAAAGCGTTTCGCCGTTTGCGGAAGAAAGTATGATGTAGAACAAGTAGCAGAAGCATACATGCTCAAGAGGGATCACCCGAAATTCAAAGGCAACTGAATTTCGGCAACCGGGACATCGAATTGGGATGCCTCGAAACTCAACGAGTCAAAGCGTTTCGCCGTTTGCGGAAGAAAGTATGATGTACAACAAGTAGCACAACCATTTTCGCCGTTTGCGGAAGAAAGTATGATTTAGAACAAGTAGCAGAAGCATGCATCCTCAAGAGGGATCACCCGAAATTCAAAGGCAACTGAATTTCGGCAACAGGGACATCGAAGAAGGAATGCCTCGAAACTCACCGAGTCAAAGCGTTTCGCCATTTGCGGAAGAAAGTATGATGTAGACGAAGTAGCAGAAGCATACATCCTCAACCAGGATCACCCGAAATTCAAAGGCAACTCAATTTCGGCAACCGGGGCATCGAAGTCGGAATGCCGCGAAACTCACCGAGTCAAAGCGTTTCGCCGTTTGCGGAAGAAAGTATGATGTAGAACAAGTAGCAGAAGCATACATGCTCAAGAGGGATCACCCGAAATTCAAAGGCAACTGAATTTCGGCAACCGGGGCATCGAAGTCGGAATGCCTCGAAACTCACCGAGTCAAAGCGTTTCGCCGTTTGCGGAAGAAAGTATGATGTAGAACAAGTAGCAGAAGCATACATGCTCAAGAGGGATCACCCGAAATTCAAAGGCAACTGAATTTCGGCAACCGGGGCATCGAAGTCGGAATGCCGCGAAACTCACCGAGTCAAAGCGTTTCGCCGTTTGCGGAAGAAAGTATGATGTAGAACAAGTAGCAGAAGCATACATGCTCAAGAGGGATCACCCGAAATTCAAAGGCAACTGAATTTCGGCAACCGGGCATCGAAGTCGGAATGCCGCGAAACTCACCGAGTCAAAGCGTTTCGCCGTTTGCGGAAGAAAGTATGATGTAGAACAAGTAGCAGAAGCATACATGCTCAAGAGGGATCACCCGAAATTCAAAGGCAACTGAATTTCGGCAACCGGGACATCGAAGTCGGAATGCCTCGAAACTCACCGAGTCAAAGCGTTTCGCCGTTTGCGGAAGAAAGTATGATGTAGAACAAGTAGCAGAAGCATACATGCTCAAGAGGGATCACCCGAAATTCAAAGGCAACTGAATTTCGGCAACCGGGGCATCGAAGTCGGAATGCCTCGAAACTCACCGAGTCAAAGCGTTTCGCCGTTTGCGGAAGAAAGTATGATGTAGAACAAGTAGCAGAAGCATACATGCTCAAGAGGGATCACCCGAAATTCAAAGGCAACTGAATTTCGGCAACCGGGGCATCGAAGTCGGAATGCCTCGAAACTCACCGAGTCAAAGCGTTTCGCCGTTTGCGGAAGAAAGTATGATGTAGAACAAGTAGCAGAAGCATACATGCTCAAGAGGGATCACCCGAAATTCAAAGGCAACTGAATTTCGGCAACCGGGGACATCGAAGTCGGAATGCCTCGAAACTCACCGAGTCAAAGCGTTTCGCCGTTTGCGGAAGAAAGTATGATGTAGAACAAGTAGCAGAAGCATACATGCTCAAGAGGGATCACCCGAAATTCAAAGGCAACTGAATTTCGGCAACCGGGGCATCGAAGTCGGAATGCCTCGAAACTCACCGAGTCAAAGCGTTTCGCCGTTTGCGGAAGAAAGTATGATGTAGAACAAGTAGCAGAAGCATACATGCTCAAGAGGGATCACCCGAAATTCAAAGGCAACTGAATTTCGGCAACCGGGACATCGAAGTCGGAATGCCTCGAAACTCACCGAGTCAAAGCGTTTCGCCGTTTGCGGAAGAAAGTATGATGTAGAACAAGTAGCAGAAGCATACATGCTCAAGAGGGATCACCCGAAATTCAAAGGCAACTGAATTTCGGCAACCGGGCATCGAAGTCGGAATGCCTCGAAACTCACCGAGTCAAAGCGTTTCGCCGTTTGCGGAAGAAAGTATGATGTAGAACAAGTAGCAGAAGCATACATGCTCAAGAGGGATCACCCGAAATTCAAAGGCAACTGAATTTCGGCAACCGGGGCATCGAAGTCGGAATGCCTCGAAACTCACCGAGTCAAAGCGTTTCGCCGTTTGCGGAAGAAAGTATGATGTAGAACAAGTAGCAGAAGCATACATGCTCAAGAGGGATCACCCGAAATTCAAAGGCAACTGAATTTCGGCAACCGGGACATCGAAGTCGGAATGCCTCGAAACTCACCGAGTCAAAGCGTTTCGCCGTTTGCGGAAGAAAGTATGATGTAGAACAAGTAGCAGAAGCATACATGCTCAAGAGGGATCACCCGAAATTCAAAGGCAACTGAATTTCGGCAACCGGGGCATCGAAGTCGGAATGCCTCGAAACTCACCGAGTCAAAGCGTTTCGCCGTTTGCGGAAGAAAGTATGATGTAGAACAAGTAGCAGAAGCATACATGCTCAAGAGGGATCACCCGAAATTCAAAGGCAACTGAATTTCGGCAACCGGGACATCGAAGTCGGAATGCCTCGAAACTCACCGAGTCAAAGCGTTTCGCCGTTTGCGGAAGAAAGTATGATGTAGAACAAGTAGCAGAAGCATACATGCTCAAGAGGGATCACCCGAAATTCAAAGGCAACTGAATTTCGGCAACCGGGGCATCGAAGTCGGAATGCCTCGAAACTCACCGAGTCAAAGCGTTTCGCCGTTTGCGGAAGAAAGTATGATGTAGAACAAGTAGCAGAAGCATACATGCTCAAGAGGGATCACCCGAAATTCAAAGGCAACTGAATTTCGGCAACCGGGACATCGAAGTCGGAATGCCTCGAAACTCACCGAGTCAAAGCGTTTCGCCGTTTGCGGAAGAAAGTATGATGTAGAACAAGTAGCAGAAGCATACATGCTCAAGAGGGATCACCCGAAATTCAAAGGCAACTGAATTTCGGCAACCGGGGCATCGAAGTCGGAATGCCTCGAAACTCACCGAGTCAAAGCGTTTCGCCGTTTGCGGAAGAAAGTATGATGTAGAACAAGTAGCAGAAGCATACATGCTCAAGAGGGATCACCCGAAATTCAAAGGCAACTGAATTTCGGCAACCGGGGCATCGAAGTCGGAATGCCTCGAAACTCACCGAGTCAAAGCGTTTCGCCGTTTGCGGAAGAAAGTATGATGTAGAACAAGTAGCAGAAGCATACATGCTCAAGAGGGATCACCCGAAATTCAAAGGCAACTGAATTTCGGCAACCGGGCATCGAAGTCGGAATGCCTCGAAACTCACCGAGTCAAAGCGTTTCGCCGTTTGCGGAAGAAAGTATGATGTAGAACAAGTAGCAGAAGCATACATGCTCAAGAGGGATCACCCGAAATTCAAAGGCAACTGAATTTCGGCAACCGGGCATCGAAGTCGGAATGCCTCGAAACTCACCGAGTCAAAGCGTTTCGCCGTTTGCGGAAGAAAGTATGATGTAGAACAAGTAGCAGAAGCATACATGCTCAAGAGGGATCACCCGAAATTCAAAGGCAACTGAATTTCGGCAACCGGGACATCGAAGTCGGAATGCCTCGAAACTCACCGAGTCAAAGCGTTTCGCCGTTTGCGGAAGAAAGTATGATGTAGAACAAGTAGCAGAAGCATACATGCTCAAGAGGGATCACCCGAAATTCAAAGGCAACTGAATTTCGGCAACCGGGACATCGAAGTCGGAATGCCTCGAAACTCACCGAGTCAAAGCGTTTCGCCGTTTGCGGAAGAAAGTATGATGTAGAACAAGTAGCAGAAGCATACATGCTCAAGAGGGATCACCCGAAATTCAAAGGCAACTGAATT
>JAAWWB010000083.1:0-45224 GCA_018804465.1 Populus tomentosa
GATTGTGCATCAAAAGTATCATTAAGTCTTTTATTTTACATATGTATTTATTGTTTTTATTTGGGTTTTTATAATAAGTGATGTGCTTTTTAGTAATGAAGTTTCTTTTAATGTTTCGATAGGTTTTTGGAGCTTAAATGAATTATTTCAGAAAATTCAACGTCAGAATTCGGAACAAAGAATTGAAGAGAAATTTAGTTGAAGATTGAAGCAAATCTTGGTTCAAATTAGTGCTCTAAATTTGCCCCAAAAATCAATTCTATTCCAATTCTAGAAAAGAATATCATATGATCTATTTCAAGCCCAAACTTGCCTTATGTTGTGTGCAAACTTCAACCATCAAACACTTAAGGTTTCAATGTCAATCTTAGCCCAAATAATATGTACATTTGTATACTTATTTGATGCTCAAATTCAGCCTCAAGTTCAGCCCCAAATCAGCCTCCAAATCAGCCCAAGCACAATCCATGATCTTACATGTCCACACAACAAATAACATTTGATTTATTTTGGGCAATTAATTGATCCAAGAGGGCAAGCACATGGATGGAAAGCTGGAGGGGACATTGTGACATTATTTTGGGTCAAAAAGAAGAAAGAAACAGCTCATAAAGGAGGAAGAAAAACGTGCACCAAAGTGTTCTCCAAGCTGGCCTGATTTAATTTTCCAGAACACCTTTCGGTGTTTTGCCCATAACTGTTGACTCAGATGTCCAAATGAGATGTTCTTTAATGATCTGGAAAGCTAACAGAATTGCCTATAAATATGTCTCTAATAGCCATCTCCAGGGGAGGCTTCTAAGAGGGTCGAATTGCTGTCCAAAGTTAGAGTCAGATTTGTGTCCGAATTTTTACTGAAATTCTGTTGTGTTCTTCTTTGTAGATTTCGGTTCTTTAGTTTGTAAAACTTATTATTTCAGTTTGATTCAAGTTATTTCATGTTTATTAAAGTGTTCTTATATATAATCATGGTTGGCTAATCTCTTTCTTGGATCCAAATCAAGGATGATGGTGATTGAGGTGAGTTCTTTAAGATATGAATGAATGTTAATGATTATCTTCTCATCTTCTTCATGAATGTTTTATTATTGCAAAGAAATTTTAGAAATCATTTAGGTAATGTTATAATCTTGAATTTTTATGCACAAACCTTAGTTTTGGTATAGAGATTGCTTGATTCAATGTCTTACTTAATTTGAAAGTACTTGTTCATTCTTAAGCAATAATTAATCTTCATCTTTTTAAACTTCATTGTAATATCTTCCGATCTAATATCACCATCGTTGATATTAGGTTGAGTTATCTTATATATGTTGAAGAAATCACCAATACATCACCATTAAAATTGATTTGGACCAAGACTTACTTTTTCTTGTCTTTTAAAATCTATTTACACTTTTTCATCTTTGAAAACAAATCCATCAATTATTTTCAACCAAGTTATTGTTAATTTAATTTCTCTTGAGTTTTTTTTGTTGTTACCTAGCTTAATTTCCAGATCTAGCTCTCTGTGGATATGACCTCGATCTTACCGAGTTAATTGCTACATCGCACACTCGTGCACTTGCGAGTTAAAACAAGCCGATCACAAAAGCGGTCAAGCAATTTTGGCGCCGTTGCCGGGGAGCTAGCAAGCAAAGGTAACAAATTTATATTTGATTATTGAAAAAAAAAAATTCATATAAATAAAAAATCAAATGGCTGGTTTTACCGCCTAAAAAAAAAAAATTTGACCTCAACTTTTTGGATATTGGACTATTAATTGTTGGATTTTGGTTGGTTCAACCATTTTTCTTTTATTGTTTATTCTAGTTAGTTTCTAATATTTATTATTTATATTATAAGGCTGGTTTTACCGCCTCTTGTTTATTTTATTTTTTGTTGTTATTTCTTTTATATTTATTGTCTAAAGTGCTTGGCCGGTTTTACCGCCTCTTGTTTATTTTATTTTTTGTTGTTATTTCTTTTATATTTATTGTTTGAAGTGCTTGGCCGGTATTACCGCCTCTTGTTTATTTTATTTTGTTGTTATTTGTTTATTTTATTTTGTTGTTATTTATTGTTATTATTTCTTTAATATTTATTGTTTGAAGTGCTTGGCCGGTATTACCGCCTCTTTATTCATGCTTGTTATACTTATCTTTTAATGTTTATTGTTGTTAATATTGTTTATTAGTTGGAGAGTGAATTTCTTAATTTGTTGTATTTTTATTTTTGAGCCATTACTTTATCTTGTACGTTTCATTTACTTTTATTTGCAATTTGTTTTTTTTTGTTTTTTTGTTTTTGTTTTTTTTTTCTCTCCTTTCCTTTCGTATTCATATAATTGTTATATTATTATTATTATTATTATTTTATCATGGCTAATGTTGAAGATGTAGAGGGTGAAGGGAGTGTTCAAGGTAATGGACCTCCACAATTTAATGATCAACCTAATTTTCGAACTCTTAGAGAGTATCTTCACCCGGCTAGACAAAGTACACCTTCGTGTATTATCTTGCCTCTTAACCAACAAGCTTTCAATTTGAAACCGGGCATGATTCAACTTCTTCCCACATTTCACGGTATGGATTCTGAAAATCCATACATACACATTAAGGACTTTGAAGAGGTATGTAATACTTTTATTGATAGAACATGCACTGAGGAAACTATTCGGCTTAAATTGTTCCCATTCTCTCTAAAGGATAAAGCCAAGCTTTGGCTAAACTCCTTACGTCCTAGGTCTATAGGTACATGGAGAGAAATGCAAGCTGAATTTTTGAAAAAATACTTCCCCACTCATAGGACGGCAGCCTTACAACGTCAAATGATGAATTTTTCTTGTAGTCCAAATGAGTCATTTCACCAAGCTTGGGAAAGGTTCAAAGACTTGTTAAATGCATGCCCCCACCATGGTTTTGAGATGTGGAGGTTAGTGAGTTTCTTCTACGACTCTCTTACCGCAGATTTTAAAAAGCTAGTGTCAACCATGTGTAATGGTGAGTTTTATGACAAAGAACCAAGTGAAGCCTTCGATTTTTTTGATCAATTGGCTGAAAACACAAAGCAATGGGAGACTTCTCTCCCACTTCATGTTGAGTCTAGAAACACCATTTCTCATTCAAGTGGGAAGTTCCAATTAAAAGAGACTGATGATCTTAATGCTAGATTAGCCTCATTGGCTAGGAAAGTAGAGTCTCTTGAGATTAAAAAAGTGCATGTCATGAGTGAACAACAAGAGGAAAGTTGTGTTGTTTGTGAGAGCAAAGGGCATAGGACAACTGAGTGTCCTACCATTCCAGCCTTCAAGGAAGTGCTATATGGCCAAACTTCTGATTCAAGTAATGTTAGAAAGCCATTTTCAAACCAAGTAGGCAATCCCTACTCTGAGACCTATAATCCTGGATGGAGGAACCATCCAAATTTTGGATGGAGAAATGAGGGCTCTTCAGTACCTCAAACATTTCAACCTCCACCCCAACCATTTCATACTCCCACACATAACACGTACCAACCACCTCATAAGAGATCCCTAGAGGATACTCTTCAACAATTCATGCAAACACAAGGAGGAATCAACAACCAAGCTTACAAATTTCAAGACCAGACCAATAGGACCTTAGATGACATTCGAAGTCAACTAACCAAGTTGACTCAATCACTAAGCATTCAAGAGAAGGGAAAGATCCCAGCTCAACCAATGCCAAATCCTAGAGGTCAGGTACACATGAGTGAATCTTCACTTGGTGAACCTTCAAACCATGAACAAGTCCAAGCCATCACTACCCTTAGAAGTGGAAAGATTGTTGACAAAGCTATAGGTTTTGGGATTCCTAAAGGTATTGTGGAGGAGAAATCTAGGGAGAGTGAAGAGGGAATCAAAACACAAGTGACAAATGAGAGTTTGAGTGACAAAGAAGGTGAGATAAATGAGAAAGAGATGAGTGAGAAAGGAGATGATTCAAGAAAAATTGGAGTCAAAGTGAGTGATTTAGAATTTGTTCCTAGAGCACCATTTCCACAGAGGTTAGGGAAACCTAAACATGATCTTGTGAACTCGGAAATCTATGAATTGTTCAAACAAGTGAAAGTCAACATTCCACTCCTTGATGCAATTAAACAAGTCCCATCTTATGCAAAGTTCCTTAAGGACTTATGCACAGTCAAAAGGAGATTGAATGTGAAAGAAAGAGCCTTTCTAACTGAGCATGCTAGTGCCATCATCCAGTTTAAGACCCCTCCCAAATACAAAGATCCTGGTTGTCCTACCATTTCATGCATTATTGGAAGTCATAAGATAGACCAAGCTTTGTTGGATTTAGGAGCAAGTGTGAATTTGATACCCTACACTGTTTACGAACAGTTAGGTTTAGGAGAAATCAAGCCTACTCGAATCACCCTTCAATTAGCTGATAGGTCAATCAAGATTCCTAGGGGTATTGTTGAGGATGTGTTGGTCCAAGTAGATAAATTCTACTTTCCTGTTGATTTTGTAGTGTTAGACACCGCACCTATTCAAGGTTCTAATGCTCCCATCCCAGTCATCTTAGGTAGACCTTTCCTAGCTACATCCAATGCTTTAATTAACTGTAGGAATGGGGTGATGAAATTGTCTTTTGGGAATATGACTGTGGAGATGAACATATTCAATGTCTCCAAACAAATTGGTGAACATGAGGACATTAGAGAGGTAGATTTGATCCAAACAATTTGTCAAGAACACTTTGAGAGAGAATGGGTAAAGGATCCATTGGAAAGAACTTTAATTCATGATGAAAGACTTTATTCTTTGGAATGTGTTGATGAGGAAGTAAAAGAACTCAAGACTTATCTGGATCCAATGCCTATTATGTCAATAGGTCAATGGACCCCATCGTTTGAGCCTTTGATTTCACCCCAAGTGAAAGTGGAGGCATCTCTTGTCCAACCTTATAAACCAGAAAGGAAGCCTTTACCGAGTGATCTTAAGTATGCTTTTCTAGGGGAAGATGAATCATATCCTATTGTGATTTCATCAAAACTTAGCATAGAGCAGGAACAAGAACTTTTGAGAGTGGTGAGAAAACACAAGAAAGCAATTGGGTGGACAATCACTGACTTGAAAGGAATTAGCCCTCTTTTATGTACACATAGAATTTATCTTGAAGAAGAGGCTAAATCTGTGAGGCAAATGCAAAGACGATTGAACCCAAACATGAAGGAAGTAGTGAGAGGTGAAGTGCTTAAACTACTTGATGCGGGTATCATTTACCCCATTGCAAACTCAAAATGGGTTAGTCCAACCCAAGTTGTCCCAAAAAAATCTGGAGTCACTGTCGTAAAAAATGAAAATAATGAGCTAGTACCAACTAGAATCCAAACTGGATGGCGTATGTGCATTGATTATCGTAAGTTGAACATGGTGACTAGGAAGGACCATTTTCCGCTTCCATTTTTAGACCAAGTGCTTGAAAGAGTAGCCGGAAGAGCTTTCTATTGTTTTCTTGATGGATACTCAGGTTACAACCAAATTGAGATTTCTTTAGAAGACCAAGAAAAAACCACTTTCACTTGTCCTTTTGGTACCTATGCTTATAGAAAAATGCCTTTTGGCTTGTGTAATGCACCAGCCACTTTTCAAAGGTGTATGATGAGTATCTTTAGTGACATGGTGGAAAATTTTTTGGAAGTTTTCATGGATGATTTTTCAGTTTATGGGGATTCTTATGAGTTGTGTCTAATGCATTTAGAAAAAGTTCTTGAAAGATGTGAAGAGAGCAATCTTGTACTTAATTGGGAGAAGTGTCATTTTATGGTGACACATGGCATTGTCTTAGGTCACATTGTTTCTTCAAAAGGGATAGAGGTGGATAAGTCAAAAGTTGAAGTCATTCAAAAATTACCTACCCCTAGGACTGTGAAAGATGTGAGATCCTTTTTAGGACACGCTGGTTTCTATCGAAGATTCATTCATTCTTTTAGTACCATTGCCAAACCATTGTGTAACTTGTTGTCACAAGATGTCCAATTTGATTGGACATCAAAATGTCAAGAAGCTTTTGAAAAGCTTAAAGGGTTGTTGACCACTGCACCAATCATGCAAGCTCCTGATTGGTCTTTACCATTTGAACTGATGTGTGACGCTAGTGATTTTGCGGTTGGGGCTGTTTTAGGGCAAAGAAAAGATAAGAAGCCTCATGTCATTTATTATGCTAGCAAGACTTTGAATGATGCTCAATTGAATTACACTACAACCGAAAAAGAACTCTTAGCTGTGGTCTTTGCATTAGACAAGTTCAGGTCTTATTTGGTTGGATCTCTTGTTATTGTTTTCACTGATCATGCAGCATTGAAATACTTGCTCACAAAACAAGATGCCAAGCCACGTTTGATTCGATGGATCCTCCTACTCCAAGAGTTTAACCTTGAAATTCGAGATAAAAAGGGAGTAGAGAATGTAGTGGCTGATCATTTGTCCCGTCTTTCAAGCTATGAGACCGCAACTGATGAATCTCCAATAAATGAATTCTTTGCTGATGAAAATTTATTTTGTGCAGGTACTGTTTCCTACATTGGCTCTCCATGGTATGCTGACATAGCAAATTACCTAGCCACAAGTCAGATTCCTTCTCATTGGTCTAAACTTGATAAACAAAAATTCTTGCGCAACGTGCGTACTTTTTTTTGGGATGACCCCTACCTATTTAAATATTGCCCTGACCAAATTGTTAGGCGGTGCATCCCTGATCATGAAATTCCAAGTGTCATTAATTTTTGTCATGCATTAGCCTGTGGTGGGCATTTCTCTTCCAAGAAAACCACTGCCAAGATCTTGCAATGTGGTTTTTATTGGCCCACTATGTTCAAAGATGTCCATGCCTTCTGTGTTGCATGTGACCGATGCCAACGACTAGGTAACCTCACTAGGCGTAACATGATGCCCCTTAACCCCATTCTTGTTTTGGAAATATTTGATTGTTGGGGGATTGATTTCATGGGACCTTTTCCAAGTTCATTTGGCTACCACTTCATCCTTGTAGCTGTTGATTATGTGTCTAAATGGGTGGAGGCCATTGCATCTCGCACCAATGACCATCGAGTTGTTGTCAAATTCTTGAAAGAAAATATTTTCTCTCGTTTTGGCATGCCCCGGGCTATGATTAGTGATGGGGGAAAGCATTTTTGTAACAAGCCCATTGGGATGTTGATGAGAAAATATGGTGTAATTCACAAGGTCAGTACCCCATATCACCCACAGACTAGTGGCCAAGCTGAGTTGGCAAATAGGGAGATCAAGAACATTTTAGAGAAAACAGTCAATCCAAACCGTAAGGATTGGTCCCTACGACTAGTTGATGCTTTGTGGGCATATCGCACTGCTTACAAGACCTCTTTAGAAATGTCTCCTTATAGGCTAGTTTATGGAAAACCTTGTCATCTCCCTGTTGAGATTGAGCATCGTGCATATTGGGCCATCCGGCAATTCAATGACAATGAAAACGAGGTTGAAAAAAATAGAAAGCTTCAATTGGATGAATTAGAGGAGCTGAGAAATGATGCATTTGAAAATGCAAAAATTTCAAAACATAAGATGAAAGCTTTGCATGATAAACATATTTTTAGAAAATCCTTTCATATTGGTCAAAAGGTTCTCTTGTATAATTCACGATTACATCTCTTTCCTGGGAAGTTGAGGACAAAATGGATTGGTCCATTTGTGATTAAATCCATCTCTGAGCATGGTGCATTTGAGGTAGAAAATCCTAAGAATGGAAATGTTTTCAAAGTAAATGGTCATCGATTGAAACCTTATCTTGAAAACGTTGTGGCTGAAGTTGAGACATTGGATCTTGAAGATCCAATACCATTGTAGTATCAGAAGTAATGCATTTTTATTTTTATTTTTATTTTTTTTCATTTTCATTTTTATTTTTATTTTTATTTTCTTTCTTCCATCTCTTATATTTTCTTGTTCATGCATTAGGGACAATGCATTATTTTAAGTTGGGGGGGGGTGTGAGGTTCTTTATTTAAAAAAAAAAAAATCAATGTTTTCTTTTAGTTGTGATATGCAGGTTAAAAAAAAAAAAATCAAGCAAGAAGTCAGCTCATGTCCAAGTCAATCAGACATTCATCCTTGAAAACAAAAGGGGAGTAACAGTTTTCTAATCGTTATACTTTTCTTCTCTTTCTTTTTTACATTGAGGATAATGTAAAACTTAATTTTAGATATTTGATTATGTTGAATGCTTGAGATAACCATGCTTGTTTAAAAAAAAAAAAAAAAACTTGCATTCGAATATGAATGAGACTTGTTTAGGATCAACATTACATTTTTGGATTCATTATTGTGTTGAACATTGCATGCTTTAATTTGGGATAGATAATATCTTATAAAGCAAGATATAGCATACTTTTTTTTTTTAAGATTATTGAAGTACATCTTTCCTTGTAAAAGTTGTGTGAGTTGTGTGATTATGCATGAAAGATGAGTGTGATGCTTTACTTGTGATTATCCCTTTTGATCTAGTCCTAAACAAGGTTTAAGTAAATAAAGTAATAATTATTACACAAATAAATAAATAAATGTGTACAAAGTTCTATCTACTCCAATGTTTTGAGTTGCTCAGTAACTAGGGGTATTCATCACAAATGTTTATCTTTACGTCAAAAGGCAGCTTGAAATATGAGTATGCAAAAGCACTTTAAGTTTGTGACTTTGTAAGTAACCGGGTGCATTCATCACAAATGTTTGTATTCGCGTCAAAAGGGAAGTGATCACTTAAAGAAAAAGAATAAATAATATCTTCAAAAAAAAAAAAAAGAAAAAAAAAGGAAAAAATATATATAGATATTTCTTTAGTTTGCTACCTTGTTTGTAGTAGTGAAAAGGGAAGATTACAAGTTGAGTTTTCGCGTGAATCAATTATGTTGGTTGCATGATAAATACGATTGAATTTGGAATTTTGTATGGATGTTTGACTTAGAGAATGTGAGTATGCTTATTTTTCTTTATTTGCTATTGTGTGCACCAAGTTAAAGATACCAATGTTTGCATGATAGGTCCTTTAAGTGCGATGAGTCGAGCCTAATTATGTTATTATTGTTGTTTTTATTTTAAAGGTTTTATGTTTTGTTTTGCTTGAGGACTAGCAAAATCTAAGTTCGGGGGTGTGATTGTGCATCAAAAGTATCATTAAGTCTTTTATTTTACATATGTATTTATTGTTTTTATTTGGGTTTTTATAATAAGTGATGTGCTTTTTAGTAATGAAGTTTCTTTTAATGTTTCGATAGGTTTTTGGAGCTTAAATGAATTATTTCAGAAAATTCAACGTCAGAATTCGGAACAAAGAATTGAAGAGAAATTTAGTTGAAGATTGAAGCAAATCTTGGTTCAAATTAGTGCTCTAAATTTGCCCCAAAAATCAATTCTATTCCAATTCTAGAAAAGAATATCATATGATCTATTTCAAGCCCAAACTTGCCTTATGTTGTGTGCAAACTTCAACCATCAAACACTTAAGGTTTCAATGTCAATCTTAGCCCAAATAATATGTACATTTGTATACTTATTTGATGCTCAAATTCAGCCTCAAGTTCAGCCCCAAATCAGCCTCCAAATCAGCCCAAGCACAATCCATGATCTTACATGTCCACACAACAAATAACATTTGATTTATTTTGGGCAATTAATTGATCCAAGAGGGCAAGCACATGGATGGAAAGCTGGAGGGGACATTGTGACATTATTTTGGGTCAAAAAGAAGAAAGAAACAGCTCATAAAGGAGGAAGAAAAACGTGCACCAAAGTGTTCTCCAAGCTGGCCTGATTTAATTTTCCAGAACACCTTTCGGTGTTTTGCCCATAACTGTTGACTCAGATGTCCAAATGAGATGTTCTTTAATGATCTGGAAAGCTAACAGAATTGCCTATAAATATGTCTCTAATAGCCATCTCCAGGGGAGGCTTCTAAGAGGGTCGAATTGCTGTCCAAAGTTAGAGTCAGATTTGTGTCCGAATTTTTACTGAAATTCTGTTGTGTTCTTCTTTGTAGATTTCGGTTCTTTAGTTTGTAAAACTTATTATTTCAGTTTGATTCAAGTTATTTCATGTTTATTAAAGTGTTCTTATATATAATCATGGTTGGCTAATCTCTTTCTTGGATCCAAATCAAGGATGATGGTGATTGAGGTGAGTTCTTTAAGATATGAATGAATGTTAATGATTATCTTCTCATCTTCTTCATGAATGTTTTA
Source organism: Populus tomentosa (assembly GCA_018804465.1). Lineage (NCBI taxonomy): Eukaryota > Viridiplantae > Streptophyta > Magnoliopsida > Malpighiales > Salicaceae > Populus > Populus tomentosa. Next base: position 10,222 of record JAAWWB010000083.1, read on the forward strand.
TTATTGCAAAGAAATTTTAGAAATCATTTAGGTAATGTTATAATCTTGAATTTTTATGCACAAACCTTAGTTTTGGTATAGAGATTGCTTGATTCAATGTCTTACTTAATTTGAAAGTACTTGTTCATTCTTAAGCAATAATTAATCTTCATCTTTTTAAACTTCATTGTAATATCTTCCGATCTAATATCACCATCGTTGATATTAGGTTGAGTTATCTTATATATGTTGAAGAAATCACCAATACATCACCATTAAAATTGATTTGGACCAAGACTTACTTTTTCTTGTCTTTTAAAATCTATTTACACTTTTTCATCTTTGAAAACAAATCCATCAATTATTTTCAACCAAGTTATTGTTAATTTAATTTCTCTTGAGTTTTTTTTGTTGTTACCTAGCTTAATTTCCAGATCTAGCTCTCTGTGGATATGACCTCGATCTTACCGAGTTAATTGCTACATCGCACACTCGTGCACTTGCGAGTTAAAACAAGCCGATCACAAAAAGCGGTCAAGCATTAGAACAAGTAGCAGAAGCATACATGCTCAAGAGGGATCACCCGAAATTCAAAGGCAACTGAATTTCGGCAACCGGGGCATCGAAGTCGGAATGCCTCGAAACTCACCGAGTCAAAGCATTTCGCCGTTTGCGGAAGAAAGGTATGATGTAGAACAAGTAGCAGAAGCATACATGCTCAAGAGGGATCACCCGAAATTCAAAGGCAACTGAATTTCGGCAACCGGGGCATCGAAGTCGGAATGCCTCCAAACTCACCGAGTCAAAGCGTTTCGCCGTTTGCGGAAGAAGTATGATGTAGAACAAGTAGCAGAAGCATACATGCTCAAGAGGGATCACCCGAAATTCAAAGGCAACTGAATTTCGGCAACCGGGGCATCGAAGTCGGAATGCCGCGAAACTCACCGAGTCAAAGCGTTTCGCCGTTTGCGGAAGAAAGTATGATGTAGAACAAGTAGCAGAAGCATACATGCTCAAGAGGGATCACCCGAAATTCAAAGGCAACTGAATTTCGGCAACCGGGGCATCGAAGTCGGAATGCCTCGAAACTCACCGAGTCAAAGCGTTTCGCCGTTTGCGGAAGAAGTATGATGTAGAACAAGTAGCAGAAGCATACATGCTCAAGAGGGATCACCCGAAATTCAAAGGCAAACTGAATTTCGGCAACCGGGGCATCGAAGTCGGAATGCCGCGAAACTCACCGAGTCAAAGCGTTTCGCCGTTTGCGGAAGAAAGTATGATGTAGAACAAGTAGCAGAAGCATACATGCTCAAGAGGGATCACCCGAAATTCAAAGGCAACTGAATTTCGGCAACCGGGGCATCGAAGTCGGAATGCCGCGAAACTCACCGAGTCAAAGCGTTTCGCCGTTTGCGGAAGAAGTATGATGTAGAACAAGTAGCAGAAGCATACATGCTCAAGAGGGATCACCCGAAATTCAAAGGCAACTGAATTTCGGCAACCGGGGCATCGAAGTCGGAATGCCGCGAAACTCACCGAGTCAAAGCGTTTCGCCGTTTGCGGAAGAAGGTATGATGTAGAACAAGTAGCAGAAGCATACATGCTCAAGAGGGATCACCCGAAATTCAAAGGCAACTGAATTTCGGCAACCGGGGCATCGAAGTCGGAATGCCTCGAAACTCACCGAGTCAAAGCGTTTCGCCGTTTGCGGAAGAAGGTATGATGTAGAACAAGTAGCAGAAGCATACATGCTCAAGAGGGATCACCCGAAATGCAAAGGCAACTGAATTTCGGCAACCGGGGCATCGAAGTCGGAATGCCGCGAAACTCACCGAGTCAAAGCGTTTCGCCGTTTGCGGAAGAAAGTATGATGTAGAACAAGTAGCAGAAGCATACATGCTCAAGAGGGATCACCCGAAATTCAAAGGCAACTGAATTTCGGCAACCGGGGCATCGAAGTCGGAATGCCGCGAAACTCACCGAGTCAAAGCGTTTCGCCGTTTGCGGAAGAAGTATGATGTAGAACAAGTAGCAGAAGCATACATGCTCAAGAGGGATCACCCGAAATTCAAAGGCAACTGAATTTCGGCAACCGGGGCATCGAAGTCGGAATGCCGCGAAACTCACCGAGTCAAAGCGTTTCGCCGTTTGCGGAAGAAAGTATGATGTAGAACAAGTAGCAGAAGCATACATGCTCAAGAGGGATCACCCGAAATTCAAAGGCAACTGAATTTCGGCAACCGGGGCATCGAAGTCGGAATGCCGCGAAACTCACCGAGTCAAAGCGTTTCGCCGTTTGCGGAAGAAGTATGATGTAGAACAAGTAGCAGAAGCATACATGCTCAAGAGGGATCACCCGAAATTCAAAGGCAACTGAATTTCGGCAACCGGGGCATCGAAGTCGGAATGCCGCGAAACTCACCGAGTCAAAGCGTTTCGCCGTTTGCGGAAGAAGTATGATGTAGAACAAGTAGCAGAAGCATACATGCTCAAGAGGGATCACCCGAAATTCAAAGGCAACTGAATTTCGGCAACCGGGGCATCGAAGTCGGAATGCCGCGAAACTCACCGAGTCAAAGCGTTTCGCCGTTTGCGGAAGAAAGTATGATGTAGAACAAGTAGCAGAAGCATACATGCTCAAGAGGGATCACCCGAAATTCAAAGGCAACTGAATTTCGGCAACCGGGGCATCGAAGTCGGAATGCCGCGAAACTCACCGAGTCAAAGCGTTTCGCCGTTTGCGGAAGAAAGTATGATGTAGAACAAGTAGCAGAAGCATACATGCTCAAGAGGGATCACCCGAAATTCAAAGGCAACTGAATTTCGGCAACCGGGGCATCGAAGTCGGAATGCCGCGAAACTCACCGAGTCAAAGCGTTTCGCCGTTTGCGGAAGAAGTGTGATGTAGAACAAGTAGCAGAAGCATACATGCTCAAGAGGGATCACCCGAAATTCAAAGGCAACTGAATTTCGGCAACCGGGGCATCGAAGTCGGAATGCCGCGAAACTCACCGAGTCAAAGCGTTTCGCCGTTTGCGGAAGGAAGTGTGATGTAGAACAAGTAGCAGAAGCATACATGCTCAAGAGGGATCACCCGAAATTCAAAGGCAACTGAATTTCGGCAACCGGGGCATCGAAGTCGGAATGCCGCGAAACTCACCGAGTCAAAGCGTTTCGCCGTTTGCGGAAGGAAGTATGATGTAGAACAAGTAGCAGAAGCATACATGCTCAAGAGGGATCACCCGAAATTCAAAGGCAACTGAATTTCGGCAACCGGGGCATCGAAGTCGGAATGCCGCGAAACTCACCGAGTCAAAGCGTTTCGCCGTTTGCGGAAGAAGTATGATGTAGAACAAGTAGCAGAAGCATACATGCTCAAGAGGGATCACCCGAAATTCAAAGGCAACTGAATTTCGGCAACCGGGGCATCGAAGTCGGAATGCCGCGAAACTCACCGAGTCAAAGCGTTTCGCCGTTTGCGGAAGAAGTATGATGTAGAACAAGTAGCAGAAGCATACATGCTCAAGAGGGATCACCCGAAATTCAAAGGCAACTGAATTTCGGCAACCGGGGCATCGAAGTCGGAATGCCGCGAAACTCACCGAGTCAAAGCGTTTCGCCGTTTGCGGAAGAAGTATGATGTAGAACAAGTAGCAGAAGCATACATGCTCAAGAGGGATCACCCGAAATTCAAAGGCAACTGAATTTCGGCAACCGGGGCATCGAAGTCGGAATGCCGCGAAACTCACCGAGTCAAAGCGTTTCGCCGTTTGCGGAAGAAGTATGATGTAGAACAAGTAGCAGAAGCATACATGCTCAAGAGGGATCACCCGAAATTCAAAGGCAACTGAATTTCGGCAACCGGGGCATCGAAGTCGGAATGCCTCGAAACTCACCGAGTCAAAGCGTTTCGCCGTTTGCGGAAGAAGTATGATGTAGAACAAGTAGCAGAAGCATACATGCTCAAGAGGGATCACCCGAAATTCAAAGGCAACTGAATTTCGGCAACCGGGGCATCGAAGTCGGAATGCCGCGAAACTCACCGAGTCAAAGCGTTTCGCCGTTTGCGGAAGAAGTGTGATGTAGAACAAGTAGCAGAAGCATACATGCTCAAGAGGGATCACCCGAAATTCAAAGGCAACTGAATTTCGGCAACCGGGGCATCGAAGTCGGAATGCCGCGAAACTCACCGAGTCAAAGCGTTTCGCCGTTTGCGGAAGAAGTATGATGTAGAACAAGTAGCAGAAGCATACATGCTCAAGAGGGATCACCCGAAATTCAAAGGCAACTGAATTTCGGCAACCGGGGCATCGAAGTCGGAATGCCTCGAAACTCACCGAGTCAAAGCGTTTCGCCGTTGCGGAAGAAAGTATGATGTAGAACAAGTAGCAGAAGCATACATGCTCAAGAGGGATCACCCGAAATTCAAAGGCAACTGAATTTCGGCAACCGGGCATCGAAGTCGGAATGCCTCGAAACTCACCGAGTCAAAGCGTTTCGCCGTTTGCGGAAGAAGTATGATGTAGAACAAGTAGCAGAAGCATACATGCTCAAGAGGGATCACCCGAAATTCAAAGGCAACTGAATTTCGGCAACCGGGGCATCGAAGTCGGAATGCCTCGAAACTCACCGAGTCAAAGCGTTTCGCCGTTTGCGGAAGAAGTATGATGTAGAACAAGTAGCAGAAGCATACATGCTCAAGAGGGATCACCCGAAATTCAAAGGCAACTGAATTTCGGCAACCGGGGCATCGAAGTCGGAATGCCGCGAAACTCACCGAGTCAAAGCGTTTCGCCGTTTGCGGAAGAAAGTATGATGTAGAACAAGTAGCAGAAGCATACATGCTCAAGAGGGATCACCCGAAATTCAAAGGCAACTGAATTTCGGCAACCGGGGCATCGAAGTCGGAATGTCGCGAAACTTACCGGGTCAAAGTGTTTTGCTGTTTGCGGATGAAAGTCTGATGTAGAACAAGTAGCAGATGCATACATGCTCAAGAGGGATCACCCGAAATTCAAAGGCTACTGAATTTCGGCAAAACGAGCATCGAAGACGAAATGCAGCGAAACTCACCGCGTCAAAGCGTTTTGCCGTTTGCGGAAGAAAGTTTGATATAGAACTACTAGCAGAAGCATACATGCTCAAGAGGAATCACCCGATATTCAAAGGCAACTGAATTTCGGCAACCGGGGCATCGAAGTCGGAATGCAGCGAAACTCACAGAGTCAAACCTTTTGCCGTTTGCGGAAGAAAGTCTGATGTAGAACAAGTAGCAGAAGCATACATGCTCAAGAGGGATCACCCGAAATTCAAAGGCAACTGAATTTCGACAAAACGGGCATTGAAGTCGGAATGTCGCGAAACTTACCGAGTGAAAGCGTTTCGCTGTTTGCGGATGAAAGTCTGATGTAGAACAAGTAGCAGAAGCATACATGCTCAAGAGGGATCACCCGAAATTCAAAGGCAACTGAATTTCGGCAACCGGGGCATCGAAGTCGGAATGCCGCGAAACTCACCGAGTCAAAGCGTTTCGCCGTTTGCGGAAGAAGTATGATGTAGAACAAGTAGCAGAAGCATACATGCTCAAGAGGGATCACCCGAAATTCAAAGGCAACTGAATTTCGGCAACCGGGGCATCGAAGTCGGAATGCCGCGAAACTCACCGAGTCAAAGCGTTTCGCCGTTTGCGGAAGGAAGTCTGATGTAGAACAAGTAGCAGAAGCATACATGCTCAAGAGGGATCACCCGAAATTCAAAGGCAACTGAATTTCGGCAACCGGGGCATCGAAGTCGGAATGCCGCGAAACTCACCGAGTCAAAGCGTTTCGCCGTTTGCGGAAGAAGTATGATGTAGAACAAGTAGCAGAAGCATACATGCTCAAGAGGGATCACCCGAAATTCAAAGGCAACTGAATTTCGGCAACCGGGGCATCGAAGTCGGAATGCCGCGAAACTCACCGAGTCAAAGCGTTTCGCCGTTTGCGGAAGAAGTATGATGTAGAACAAGTAGCAGAAGCATACATGCTCAAGAGGGATCACCCGAAATTCAAAGGCAACTGAATTTCGGCAACCGGGGCATCGAAGTCGGAATGCCGCGAAACTCACCGAGTCAAAGCGTTTCGCCGTTTGCGGAAGAAGTATGATGTAGAACAAGTAGCAGAAGCATACATGCTCAAGAGGGATCACCCGAAATTCAAAGGCAACTGAATTTCGGCAACCGGGGCATCGAAGTCGGAATGCCGCGAAACTCACCGAGTCAAAGCGTTTCGCCGTTTGCGGAAGAAAGTATGATGTAGAACAAGTAGCAGAAGCATACATGCTCAAGAGGGATCACCCGAAATTCAAAGGCAACTGAATTTCGGCAACCGGGGCATCGAAGTCGGAATGCCGCGAAACTCACCGAGTCAAAGCGTTTCGCCGTTTGCGGAAGAAGTCTGATGTAGAACAAGTAGCAGAAGCATACATGCTCAAGAGGGATCACCCGAAATTCAAAGGCAACTGAATTTCGGCAACCGGGGCATCGAAGTCGGAATGCCGCGAAACTCACCGAGTCAAAGCGTTTCGCCGTTTGCGGAAGAAGTATGATGTAGAACAAGTAGCAGAAGCATACATGCTCAAGAGGGATCACCCGAAATTCAAAGGCAACTGAATTTCGGCAACCGGGGCATCGAAGTCGGAATGCCGCGAAACTCACCGAGTCAAAGCGTTTCGCCGTTTGCGGAAGAAGTATGATGTAGAACAAGTAGCAGAAGCATACATGCTCAAGAGGGATCACCCGAAATTCAAAGGCAACTGAATTTCGGCAACCGGGGCATCGAAGTCGGAATGCCGCGAAACTCACCGAGTCAAAGCGTTTCGCCGTTTGCGGAAGAAGTATGATGTAGAACAAGTAGCAGAAGCATACATGCTCAAGAGGGATCACCCGAAATTCAAAGGCAACTGAATTTCGGCAACCGGGGCATCGAAGTCGGAATGCCGCGAAACTCACCGAGTCAAAGCGTTTCGCCGTTTGCGGAAGAAGTATGATGTAGAACAAGTAGCAGAAGCATACATGCTCAAGAGGGATCACCCGAAATTCAAAGGCAACTGAATTTCGGCAACCGGGGCATCGAAGTCGGAATGCCGCGAAACTCACCGAGTCAAAGCGTTTCGCCGTTTGCGGAAGAAGTCTGATGTAGAACAAGTAGCAGAAGCATACATGCTCAAGAGGGATCACCCGAAATTCAAAGGCAACTGAATTTCGGCAACCGGGGCATCGAAGTCGGAATGCCGCGAAACTCACCGAGTCAAAGCGTTTCGCCGTTTGCGGAAGAAGTCTGATGTAGAACAAGTAGCAGAAGCATACATGCTCAAGAGGGATCACCCGAAATTCAAAGGCAACTGAATTTCGGCAACCGGGGCATCGAAGTCGGAATGCCGCGAAACTCACCGAGTCAAAGCGTTTCGCCGTTTGCGGAAGAAGTCTGATGTAGAACAAGTAGCAGAAGCATACATGCTCAAGAGGGATCACCCGAAATTCAAAGGCAACTGAATTTCGGCAACCGGGGCATCGAAGTCGGAATGCCGCGAAACTCACCGAGTCAAAGCGTTTCGCCGTTTGCGGAAGAAGTCTGATGTAGAACAAGTAGCAGAAGCATACATGCTCAAGAGGGATCACCCGAAATTCAAAGGCAACTGAATTTCGGCAACCGGGGCATCGAAGTCGGAATGCCGCGAAACTCACCGAGTCAAAGCGTTTCGCCGTTTGCGGAAGAAGTCTGATGTAGAACAAGTAGCAGAAGCATACATGCTCAAGAGGGATCACCCGAAATTCAAAGGCAACTGAATTTCGGCAACCGGGGCATCGAAGTCGGAATGCCGCGAAACTCACCGAGTCAAAGCGTTTCGCCGTTTGCGGAAGAAGTATGATGTAGAACAAGTAGCAGAAGCATACATGCTCAAGAGGGATCACCCGAAATTCAAAGGCAACTGAATTTCGGCAACCGGGGCATCGAAGTCGGAATGCCGCGAAACTCACCGAGTCAAAGCGTTTCGCCGTTTGCGGAAGAAGTCTGATGTAGAACAAGTAGCAGAAGCATACATGCTCAAGAGGGATCACCCGAAATTCAAAGGCAACTGAATTTCGGCAACCGGGGCATCGAAGTCGGAATGCCGCGAAACTCACCGAGTCAAAGCGTTTCGCCGTTTGCGGAAGAAGTATGATGTAGAACAAGTAGCAGAAGCATACATGCTCAAGAGGGATCACCCGAAATTCAAAGGCAACTGAATTTCGGCAACCGGGGCATCGAAGTCGGAATGCCGCGAAACTCACCGAGTCAAAGCGTTTCGCCGTTTGCGGAAGAAGTCTGATGTAGAACAAGTAGCAGAAGCATACATGCTCAAGAGGGATCACCCGAAATTCAAAGGCAACTGAATTTCGGCAACCGGGGCATCGAAGTCGGAATGCCGCGAAACTCACCGAGTCAAAGCGTTTCGCCGTTTGCGGAAGAAGTATGATGTAGAACAAGTAGCAGAAGCATACATGCTCAAGAGGGATCACCCGAAATTCAAAGGCAACTGAATTTCGGCAACCGGGGCATCGAAGTCGGAATGCCGCGAAACTCACCGAGTCAAAGCGTTTCGCCGTTTGCGGAAGAAAGTATGATGTAGAACAAGTAGCAGAAGCATACATGCTCAAGAGGGATCACCCGAAATTCAAAGGCAACTGAATTTCGGCAACCGGGGCATCGAAGTCGGAATGCCGCGAAACTCACCGAGTCAAAGCGTTTCGCCGTTTGCGGAAGAAGTATGATGTAGAACAAGTAGCAGAAGCATACATGCTCAAGAGGGATCACCCGAAATTCAAAGGCAACTGAATTTCGGCAACCGGGGCATCGAAGTCGGAATGCCGCGAAACTCACCGAGTCAAAGCGTTTCGCCGTTTGCGGAAGAAGTATGATGTAGAACAAGTAGCAGAAGCATACATGCTCAAGAGGGATCACCCGAAATTCAAAGGCAACTGAATTTCGGCAACCGGGGCATCGAAGTCGGAATGCCGCGAAACTCACCGAGTCAAAGCGTTTCGCCGTTTGCGGAAGAAGTATGATGTAGAACAAGTAGCAGAAGCATACATGCTCAAGAGGGATCACCCGAAATTCAAAGGCAACTGAATTTCGGCAACCGGGGCATCGAAGTCGGAATGCCGCGAAACTCACCGAGTCAAAGCGTTTCGCCGTTTGCGGAAGAAGTATGATGTAGAACAAGTAGCAGAAGCATACATGCTCAAGAGGGATCACCCGAAATTCAAAGGCAACTGAATTTCGGCAACCGGGGCATCGAAGTCGGAATGCCGCGAAACTCACCGAGTCAAAGCGTTTCGCCGTTTGCGGAAGAAGTATGATGTAGAACAAGTAGCAGAAGCATACATGCTCAAGAGGGATCACCCGAAATTCAAAGGCAACTGAATTTCGGCAACCGGGGCATCGAAGTCGGAATGCCGCGAAACTCACCGAGTCAAAGCGTTTCGCCGTTTGCGGAAGAAGTATGATGTAGAACAAGTAGCAGAAGCATACATGCTCAAGAGGGATCACCCGAAATTCAAAGGCAACTGAATTTCGGCAACCGGGGCATCGAAGTCGGAATGCCGCGAAACTCACCGAGTCAAAGCGTTTCGCCGTTTGCGGAAGAAGTCTGATGTAGAACAAGTAGCAGAAGCATACATGCTCAAGAGGGATCACCCGAAATTCAAAGGCAACTGAATTTCGGCAACCGGGGCATCGAAGTCGGAATGCCGCGAAACTCACCGAGTCAAAGCGTTTCGCCGTTTGCGGAAGAAGTCTGATGTAGAACAAGTAGCAGAAGCATACATGCTCAAGAGGGATCACCCGAAATTCAAAGGCAACTGAATTTCGGCAACCGGGGCATCGAAGTCGGAATGCCGCGAAACTCACCGAGTCAAAGCGTTTCGCCGTTTGCGGAAGAAGTATGATGTAGAACAAGTAGCAGAAGCATACATGCTCAAGAGGGATCACCCGAAATTCAAAGGCAACTGAATTTCGGCAACCGGGGCATCGAAGTCGGAATGCCGCGAAACTCACCGAGTCAAAGCGTTTCGCCGTTTGCGGAAGAAGTCTGATGTAGAACAAGTAGCAGAAGCATACATGCTCAAGAGGGATCACCCGAAATTCAAAGGCAACTGAATTTCGGCAACCGGGGCATCGAAGTCGGAATGCCGCGAAACTCACCGAGTCAAAGCGTTTCGCCGTTTGCGGAAGAAGTCTGATGTAGAACAAGTAGCAGAAGCATACATGCTCAAGAGGGATCACCCGAAATTCAAAGGCAACTGAATTTCGGCAACCGGGGCATCGAAGTCGGAATGCCGCGAAACTCACCGAGTCAAAGCGTTTCGCCGTTTGCGGAAGAAGTCTGATGTAGAACAAGTAGCAGAAGCATACATGCTCAAGAGGGATCACCCGAAATTCAAAGGCAACTGAATTTCGGCAACCGGGGCATCGAAGTCGGAATGCCGCGAAACTCACCGAGTCAAAGCGTTTCGCCGTTTGCGGAAGAAGTCTGATGTAGAACAAGTAGCAGAAGCATACATGCTCAAGAGGGATCACCCGAAATTCAAAGGCAACTGAATTTCGGCAACCGGGGCATCGAAGTCGGAATGCCGCGAAACTCACCGAGTCAAAGCGTTTCGCCGTTTGCGGAAGAAGTCTGATGTAGAACAAGTAGCAGAAGCATACATGCTCAAGAGGGATCACCCGAAATTCAAAGGCAACTGAATTTCGGCAACCGGGGCATCGAAGTCGGAATGCCGCGAAACTCACCGAGTCAAAGCGTTTCGCCGTTTGCGGAAGAAGTCTGATGTAGAACAAGTAGCAGAAGCATACATGCTCAAGAGGGATCACCCGAAATTCAAAGGCAACTGAATTTCGGCAACCGGGGCATCGAAGTCGGAATGCCGCGAAACTCACCGAGTCAAAGCGTTTCGCCGTTTGCGGAAGAAGTCTGATGTAGAACAAGTAGCAGAAGCATACATGCTCAAGAGGGATCACCCGAAATTCAAAGGCAACTGAATTTCGGCAACCGGGGCATCGAAGTCGGAATGCCGCGAAACTCACCGAGTCAAAGCGTTTCGCCGTTTGCGGAAGAAGTATGATGTAGAACAAGTAGCAGAAGCATACATGCTCAAGAGGGATCACCCGAAATTCAAAGGCAACTGAATTTCGGCAACCGGGGCATCGAAGTCGGAATGCCGCGAAACTCACCGAGTCAAAGCGTTTCGCCGTTTGCGGAAGAAGTATGATGTAGAACAAGTAGCAGAAGCATACATGCTCAAGAGGGATCACCCGAAATTCAAAGGCAACTGAATTTCGGCAACCGGGGCATCGAAGTCGGAATGCCGCGAAACTCACCGAGTCAAAGCGTTTCGCCGTTTGCGGAAGAAGTATGATGTAGAACAAGTAGCAGAAGCATACATGCTCAAGAGGGATCACCCGAAATTCAAAGGCAACTGAATTTCGGCAACCGGGGCATCGAAGTCGGAATGCCGCGAAACTCACCGAGTCAAAGCGTTTCGCCGTTTGCGGAAGAAGTCTGATGTAGAACAAGTAGCAGAAGCATACATGCTCAAGAGGGATCACCCGAAATTCAAAGGCAACTGAATTTCGGCAACCGGGGCATCGAAGTCGGAATGCCGCGAAACTCACCGAGTCAAAGCGTTTCGCCGTTTGCGGAAGAAGTATGATGTAGAACAAGTAGCAGAAGCATACATGCTCAAGAGGGATCACCCGAAATTCAAAGGCAACTGAATTTCGGCAACCGGGGCATCGAAGTCGGAATGCCGCGAAACTCACCGAGTCAAAGCGTTTCGCCGTTTGCGGAAGAAGTCTGATGTAGAACAAGTAGCAGAAGCATACATGCTCAAGAGGGATCACCCGAAATTCAAAGGCAACTGAATTTCGGCAACCGGGGCATCGAAGTCGGAATGCCGCGAAACTCACCGAGTCAAAGCGTTTCGCCGTTTGCGGAAGAAGTATGATGTAGAACAAGTAGCAGAAGCATACATGCTCAAGAGGGATCACCCGAAATTCAAAGGCAACTGAATTTCGGCAACCGGGGCATCGAAGTCGGAATGCCGCGAAACTCACCGAGTCAAAGCGTTTCGCCGTTTGCGGAAGAAGTATGATGTAGAACAAGTAGCAGAAGCATACATGCTCAAGAGGGATCACCCGAAATTCAAAGGCAACTGAATTTCGGCAACCGGGGCATCGAAGTCGGAATGCCGCGAAACTCACCGAGTCAAAGCGTTTCGCCGTTTGCGGAAGAAGTATGATGTAGAACAAGTAGCAGAAGCATACATGCTCAAGAGGGATCACCCGAAATTCAAAGGCAACTGAATTTCGGCAACCGGGGCATCGAAGTCGGAATGCCGCGAAACTCACCGAGTCAAAGCGTTTCGCCGTTTGCGGAAGAAGTATGATGTAGAACAAGTAGCAGAAGCATACATGCTCAAGAGGGATCACCCGAAATTCAAAGGCAACTGAATTTCGGCAACCGGGGCATCGAAGTCGGAATGCCGCGAAACTCACCGAGTCAAAGCGTTTCGCCGTTTGCGGAAGAAGTATGATGTAGAACAAGTAGCAGAAGCATACATGCTCAAGAGGGATCACCCGAAATTCAAAGGCAACTGAATTTCGGCAACCGGGGCATCGAAGTCGGAATGCCGCGAAACTCACCGAGTCAAAGCGTTTCGCCGTTTGCGGAAGAAGTATGATGTAGAACAAGTAGCAGAAGCATACATGCTCAAGAGGGATCACCCGAAATTCAAAGGCAACTGAATTTCGGCAACCGGGGCATCGAAGTCGGAATGCCGCGAAACTCACCGAGTCAAAGCGTTTCGCCGTTTGCGGAAGAAAGTATGATGTAGAACAAGTAGCAGAAGCATACATGCTCAAGAGGGATCACCCGAAATTCAAAGGCAACTGAATTTCGGCAACCGGGGCATCGAAGTCGGAATGCCGCGAAACTCACCGAGTCAAAGCGTTTCGCCGTTTGCGGAAGAAGTATGATTTAGAACAAGTAGCAGAAGCATACATGCTCAAGAGGGATCACCCGAAATTCAAAGGCAACTGAATTTCGGCAAGCGGGGCATCGAAGTCGGAATGCCGCGAAACTCACCGAGTCAAAGCGTTTCGCCGTTTGCGGAAGAAGTCTGATGTAGAACAAGTAGCAGAAGCATACATGCTCAAGAGGGATCACCCGAAATTCAAAGGCAACTGAATTTCGGCAACCGGGCATCGAAGTCGGAATGCCGCGAAACTCACCGAGTCAAAGCGTTTCGCCGTTTGCGGAAGAAGTCTGATGTAGAACAAGTAGCAGAAGCATACATGCTCAAGAGGGATCCCCGAAATTCAAAGGCAACTGAATTCGGCAACCGGGGCATCGACGCGGAATGCCGCAAACCACCGAGTCAAGCGTTTCGCCGTTTGCGGAAGAAGGTATGATGTAGAACAAGTAGCAGAAGCATACATGCTCAAGAGGGATCACCGAAAATTCAAAGGCAACTGAATTTCGGCAACCGGGGCATCGAAGTCGGAATGCCGCGAAACTCACCGAGTCAAAGCGTTTCGCCGTTTGCGGAAGAAGTATGATGTAGAACAAGTAGCAGAAGCATACATGCTCAAGAGGGATCACCCGAAATTCAAAGGCAACTGAATTTCGGCAACCGGGGCATCGAAGTCGGAATGCCGCGAAACTCACCGAGTCAAAGCGTTTCGCCGTTTGCGGAAGAAGTATGATGTAGAACAAGTAGCAGAAGCATACATGCTCAAGAGGGATCACCCGAAATTCAAAGGCAACTGAATTTCGGCAACCGGGGCATCGAAGTCGGAATGCCGCGAAACTCACCGAGTCAAAGCGTTTCGCCGTTTGCGGAAGAAAGTATGATGTAGAACAAGTAGCAGAAGCATACATGCTCAAGAGGGATCACCCGAAATTCAAAGGCAACTGAATTTCGGCAACCGGGGCATCGAAGTCGGAATGCCGCGAAACTCACCGAGTCAAAGCGTTTCGCCGTTTGCGGAAGAAAGTATGATGTAGAACAAGTAGCAGAAGCATACATGCTCAAGAGGGATCACCCGAAATTCAAAGGCAACTGAATTTCGGCAACCGGGGCATCGAAGTCGGAATGCCGCGAAACTCACCGAGTCAAAGCGTTTCGCCGTTTGCGGAAGAAGTATGATGTAGAACAAGTAGCAGAAGCATACATGCTCAAGAGGGATCACCCGAAATTCAAAGGCAACTGAATTTCGGCAACCGGGGCATCGAAGTCGGAATGCCTCGAAACTCACCGAGTCAAAGCGTTTCGCCGTTTGCGGAAGAAGTATGATGTAGAACAAGTAGCAGAAGCATACATGCTCAAGAGGGATCACCCGAAATTCAAAGGCAACTGAATTTCGGCAACCGGGGCATCGAAGTCGGAATGCCGCGAAACTCACCGAGTCAAAGCGTTTCGCCGTTTGCGGAAGAAGTATGATGTAGAACAAGTAGCAGAAGCATACATGCTCAAGAGGGATCACCCGAAATTCAAAGGCAACTGAATTTCGGCAACCGGGGCATCGAAGTCGGAATGCCGCGAAACTCACCGAGTCAAAGCGTTTCGCCGTTTGCGGAAGAAGTATGATGTAGAACAAGTAGCAGAAGCATACATGCTCAAGAGGGATCACCCGAAATTCAAAGGCAACTGAATTTCGGCAACCGGGGCATCGAAGTCGGAATGCCGCGAAACTCACCGAGTCAAAGCGTTTCGCCGTTTGCGGAAGAAGTATGATGTAGAACAAGTAGCAGAAGCATACATGCTCAAGAGGGATCACCCGAAATTCAAAGGCAACTGAATTTCGGCAACCGGGGCATCGAAGTCGGAATGCCTCGAAACTCACCGAGTCAAAGCGTTTCGCCGTTTGCGGAAGAAGTATGATGTAGAACAAGTAGCAGAAGCATACATGCTCAAGAGGGATCACCCGAAATTCAAAGGCAACTGAATTTCGGCAACCGGGGCATCGAAGTCGGAATGCCGCGAAACTCACCGAGTCAAAGCGTTTCGCCGTTTGCGGAAGAAGTCTGATGTAGAACAAGTAGCAGAAGCATACATGCTCAAGAGGGATCACCCGAAATTCAAAGGCAACTGAATTTCGGCAACCGGGGCATCGAAGTCGGAATGCCTCGAAACTCACCGAGTCAAAGCGTTTCGCCGTTTGCGGAAGAAGTATGATGTAGAACAAGTAGCAGAAGCATACATGCTCAAGAGGGATCACCCGAAATTCAAAGGCAACTGAATTTCGGCAACCGGGGCATCGAAGTCGGAATGCCGCGAAACTCACCGAGTCAAAGCGTTTCGCCGTTTGCGGAAGAAGTATGATGTAGAACAAGTAGCAGAAGCATACATGCTCAAGAGGGATCACCCGAAATTCAAAGGCAACTGAATTTCGGCAACCGGGGCATCGAAGTCGGAATGCCGCGAAACTCACCGAGTCAAAGCGTTTCGCCGTTTGCGGAAGAAGTCTGATGTAGAACAAGTAGCAGAAGCATACATGCTCAAGAGGGATCACCCGAAATTCAAAGGCAACTGAATTTCGGCAACCGGGGCATCGAAGTCGGAATGCCGCGAAACTCACCGAGTCAAAGCGTTTCGCCGTTTGCGGAAGAAGTATGATGTAGAACAAGTAGCAGAAGCATACATGCTCAAGAGGGATCACCCGAAATTCAAAGGCAACTGAATTTCGGCAACCGGGGCATCGAAGTCGGAATGCCGCGAAACTCACCGAGTCAAAGCGTTTCGCCGTTTGCGGAAGAAAGTATGATGTAGAACAAGTAGCAGAAGCATACATGCTCAAGAGGGATCACCCGAAATTCAAAGGCAACTGAATTTCGGCAACCGGGGCATCGAAGTCGGAATGCCGCGAAACTCACCGAGTCAAAGCGTTTCGCCGTTTGCGGAAGAAAGTATGATGTAGAACAAGTAGCAGAAGCATACATGCTCAAGAGGGATCACCCGAAATTCAAAGGCAACTGAATTTCGGCAAAACGGGCATCGAAGTCGGAATGTCGCGAAACTCACCGAGTCAAAGCGTTTCGCGTTTGCGGAAGAAAGTCTGATGTAGAACAAGTAGCAGAAGCATACATGCTCAAGAGGGATCACCCGAAATTCAAAGGCAACTGAATTTCGGCAAAACGGGCATTGAAGTTGGAATGTCCCGAAACTTACCGAGTCAAAGCGTTTCGCTGTTTGCGGATGAAAGTCTGATGTAGAACAAGTAGCAGAAGCATACATGCTCAAGAGGGATCACCCGAAATTCAAAGGCAACTGAATTTCGGCAACCGGGGCATCGAAGTCGGAATGCAGCGAAACTCACCGAGTCAAAGCGTTTGCTGTTTGCGTATGAAAGTCTGATGTATAACAAGTAGCAGAAGCATACATGCTCAAGAGGCACTCAAATTCAAAGCAAAGCAACTGAATTTCGGCAAAACGGGCATCGAAGTCGGAATGCCGCGAAGTCACCGAGTCAAAGCGTTTCGCCGTTTGCGGAAGAAGTCTGATGTAGAACAAGTAGCAGAAGCATACATGCTCAAGAGGGATCACCCGAAATTCAAAGGCAACTGAATTTCGGCAACCGGGGCATCGAAGTCGGAATGCCGCGAAACTCACCGAGTCAAAGCGTTTCGCCGTTTGCGGAAGAAAGTCTGATGTAGAACAAGTAGCAGAAGCATACATGCTCAAGAGGGATCACCCGAAATTCAAGGCAACTGAATTTCGGCAACCGGGGCATCGAAGTCGGAATGCCGCGAAACTCACCGAGTCAAAGCGTTTCGCCGTTTGCGGAAGAAAGTCTGATGTAGAACAAGTAGCAGAAGCATACATGCTCAAGAGGGATCACCCGAAATTCAAAGGCAACTGAATTTCGGCAACCGGGGCATCGAAGTCGGAATGCCGCGAAACTCACCGAGTCAAAGCGTTTCGCCGTTTGCGGAAGAAGTATGATGTAGAACAAGTAGCAGAAGCATACATGCTCAAGAGGGATCACCCGAAATTCAAAGGCAACTGAATTTCGGCAACCGGGGCATCGAAGTCGGAATGCCGCGAAACTCACCGAGTCAAAGCGTTTCGCCGTTTGCGGAAGAAAGTCTGATGTAGAACAAGTAGCAGAAGCATACATGCTCAAGAGGGATCACCCGAAATTCAAAGGCAACTGAATTTCGGCAACCGGGCATCGAAGTCGGAATGCCGCGAAACTCACCGAGTCAAAGCGTTTCGCCGTTTGCGGAAGAAGTCTGATGTAGAACAAGTAGCAGAAGCATACATGCTCAAGAGGGATCACCCGAAATTCAAAGGCAACTGAATTTCGGCAACCGGGCATCGAAGTCGGAATGCGCGAAACTCACCGAGTCAAAGCGTTTCGCCGTTTGCGGAAGAAAGTCTGATGTAGAACAAGTAGCAGAAGCATACATGCTCAAGAGGGATCACCCGAAATTCAAAGGCAACTGAATTTCGGCAACCGGGGCATCGAAGTCGGAATGCCGCGAAACTCACCGAGTCAAAGCGTTTCGCCGTTTGCGGAAGAAAGTCTGATGTAGAACAAGTAGCAGAAGCATACATGCTCAAGAGGGATCACCCGAAATTCAAAGGCAACTGAATTTCGGCAACCGGGGCATCGAAGTCGGAATGCCGCGAAACTCACCGAGTCAAAGCGTTTCGCCGTTTGCGGAAGAAAGTTTGATGTAGAACAAGTAGCAGAAGCATACATGCTCAAGAGGGATCACCCGAAATTCAAAGGCAACTGAATTTCGGCAACCGGGGCATCGAAGTCGGAATGCCGCGAACCTCACCGAGTCAAAGCGTTTCGCCGTTTGCGGAAGAAAGTCTGATGTAGAACAAGTAGCAGAAGCATACATGCTCAAGAGGGATCACCCGAAATTCAAAGGCAACTGAATTTCGGCAACCGGGGCATCGAAGTCGGAATGCCGCGAAACTCACCGAGTCAAAGCGTTTCGCCGTTTGCGGAAGAAAGTCTGATGTAGAACAAGTAGCAGAAGCATACATGCTCAAGAGGGATCACCCGAAATTCAAAGGCAACTGAATTTCGGCAACCGGGGCATCGAAGTCGGAATGCCGCGAAACTCACGAGTCAAAGCGTTTCGCCGTTTGCGGAAGAAGTCTGATGTAGAAAAGTAGCAGAAGCATACATGCTCAAGAGGGATCACCCGAAATTCAAAGGCAACTGAATTTCGGCAACCGGGGCATCGAAGTCGGAATGCCGCGAAACTCACCGAGTCAAAGCGTTTCGCCGTTTGCGGAAGAAGTCTGATGTAGAACAAGTAGCAGAAGCATACATGCTCAAGAGGGATCACCCGAAATTCAAAGGCAACTGAATTTCGGCAACCGGGGCATCGAAGTCGGAATGCCGCGAAACTCACCGAGTCAAAGCGTTTCGCCGTTGCGGAAGAAGTTTGATGTAGAACAAGTAGCAGAAGCATACATGCTCAAGAGGGATCACCCGAAATTCAAAGGCAACTGAATTTCGGCAACCGGGGCATCGAAGTCGGAATGCCGCGAAACTCACCGAGTCAAAGCGTTTCGCCGTTTGCGGAAGAAGTCTGATGTAGAACAAGTAGCAGAAGCATACATGCTCAAGAGGGATCACCCGAAATTCAAAGGCAACTGAATTTCGGCAACCGGGGCATCGAAGTCGGAATGCCGCGAAACTCACCGAGTCAAAGCGTTTCGCCGTTTGCGGAAGAAAGTCTGATGTAGAACAAGTAGCAGAAGCATACATGCTCAAGAGGGATCACCCGAAATTCAAAGGCAACTGAATTTCGGCAACCGGGGCATCGAAGTCGGAATGCCGCGAAACTCACCGAGTCAAAGCGTTTCGCCGTTTGCGGAAGAAAGTCTGATGTAGAACAAGTAGCAGAAGCATACATGCTCAAGAGGGATCACCCGAAATTCAAAGGCAACTGAATTTCGGCAACCGGGGCATCGAAGTCGGAATGCCGCGAAACTCACCGAGTCAAAGCGTTTCGCCGTTTGCGGAAGAAGTCTGATGTAGAACAAGTAGCAGAAGCATACATGCTCAAGAGGGATCACCCGAAATTCAAAGGCAACTGAATTTCGGCAACCGGGGCATCGAAGTCGGAATGCCGCGAAACTCACCGAGTCAAAGCGTTTCGCCGTTTGCGGAAGAAAGTCTGATGTAGAACAAGTAGCAGAAGCATACATGCTCAAGAGGGATCACCCGAAATTCAAAGGCAACTGAATTTCGGCAACCGGGGCATCGAAGTCGGAATGCCGCGAAACTCACCGAGTCAAAGCGTTTCGCCGTTTGCGGAAGAAGTCTGATGTAGAACAAGTAGCAGAAGCATACATGCTCAAGAGGGATCACCCGAAATTCAAAGGCAACTGAATTTCGGCAACCGGGGCATCGAAGTCGGAATGCCGCGAAACTCACCGAGTCAAAGCGTTTCGCCGTTTGCGGAAGAAGTCTGATGTAGAACAAGTAGCAGAAGCATACATGCTCAAGAGGGATCACCCGAAATTCAAAGGCAACTGAATTTCGGCAAAACGGGCATCGAAGTAGGAATGTCGCGAAACTTACCGAGTCAAAGCATTTTCACTGTTTGCGGATGAAAGTCTGATGTAGAACAAGTAGCAGAAGCATACATGCTCAAGAGGGATCACCCGAAATTCAAAGGCAATTGAATTTCGGCAAAACGGGCATCGAAGTCGGAATGTCGCGAAACTTACCGAGTCAAAGCGTTTCACTGTTTGCGGATGAAAGTCTGATGTAGAACAAGTAGCAGAAGCATACATGCTCAAGAGGGATCATGATGTAACCATATTATTCGATAGTTTCACCCGCATTTAACTAGTGTTTTGCATATGTTATTTATATAAAATGCCTTGATATTCTTTGTTTAATGTTTTGAAGGCATTTTTGGATGAAAGATGCAAAAAGGAGTAAATTGGAGGTAATTGGCAGATTTGACGTTCAGTCGGTATTTTGTGCAGAGCGTGAGTTCCAGAGATCGAAATGAAGTGATTCCAGTGGCATTAAAAAGCTAACATCCATACCTTTTTGGAAATGTAATGCAAGAAAAATAAAAAGAGAAAGATCATGGAAATCACATCCTTCAAAGTCAAATCTCGCAGTCTGCCAATGTTGACCTTTGCCCATTCAAAATTCAATATCTGGAGCTTCAGAAGTCCAATTGATGCAAACTCAATTTTGTTGGATTCCTTACTCAAAGATCTATAAACGCTCCAAATTTCAGCCAAAAACGATGTCATATGAGGTATATATGATTTTTCAAAGATGACAGCTGAATTCTGCCAGCAAGCAGGTTGCGTGAAGAAACGAATCCAAATTTCATCTAGAAGCATCCAAACCCACCAGCAATTTAGCTCCTCTAGTAAATATTCTAGAAGGTCAAGGAAGGCAGCCACCAACCTCATGGCAGCCACCAACCTCATGGCAGCCACCAACCTCAAGCCAGCAGCCAGCAGCCAGCAACCAGCAGCCAGCCGCCTTCACACTACCACCATCTATTGATGTTCACACTTGAACTTTGATATTTCTTACTTACAATTTGTGTATAAATAGAGGGTGAGTAGAAGGAGGTAAGAAGAAGAAGAAGAAGAAGGAGGAGGAAACACAAACTCTCCTCTCTACAAATCAGAAATTATGTATTCTTTCATCTTTAGGAGTAGTTGTTCAATAGATATGCAAGGCTAAGCTCGTTTTCTTGGTTGCAAGGACACAACAAACCTTCGGATTTCAAGAACTGTGAGATTTATTCTTCCTTTTATTTTCAGTTTATGTTATGAATGAGTATGTTTGTTTTCCTATGCATATTTCCTATGATTGTTTATCTTAATTGCTAGAGCGGACTCTAAGTTATTATTGTGAACAATCTATTGCTAAGTTTGATATCAAAACCGGAGTTGTGGTATATAAACTTGTGAAGCAACTAAGCTTGATAATTGTAGCGGAACTACGTTATTAAACTTAGGGAGAACATTCGATCATAGCAACACAAATTGACAACTTGGTTGTTAAGATTAATGAATTTATCTGGATCTTAAGGCTGCCATTGGATTAAATCATTAGTGCGGACACTGTGATTGTTTGTTGGTTAGGGCTAGTTATACGGCGGATCCGTTAATTAACCAATATTAAGAAAAGATAAAATTCATAATATAAACTGGAGTTTCGTTTCAAGGATCGGTTCTAATTTCCGTTGGTGGATGTGTGCTTGCAACCAAGGTTTGTTTTCTTGATATATTTCAGTTTCAATTGATTTTGTTTGCTAGTTTAATTTCTGCCATAGTTTAAATCATTTCAAATCAATCCCCCCCAATTACATAACGTACAACATAAAAATCTAACTTCAAACTTCCTCGTGGGATCGACCCCTTGCTTGCTCTATACTATCTTGTGTGTTTTAAGCTAGGGTAATTAATTTGTGCGACCGCGACATCGCAACAAATTTTGGCGCCGTTGCCGGGGAGGTAATTTTAGTTGATTCTTGTGCTTGTACTGTTATTTTTAGTTTCTGTGATTGTTATTTACATTTCTGAAAAAAAAAAAAAAAAAAATACAGAATTTTTGCTTGCGGTGTTACTGTTCACTTGCCGCAGCGGTACTGTTGAAGACAGAATTGTTTGTGGAATTAGGTTTCTAACCTTCATTTTCTGAAGTGAAATGACGTTCTGAACAAGACTAGTGGTACACCACTAGCCCCACCCTATCGAGGCCAAATTCCACTGTTTTCTAAGGTTTTTAGGTAGTTTTAGTTTTCTAGCATAGGATTTTCATATAATTTGCATTTTTTTTTTCTCTTGTGTGGTTGCTTTCTTTTGAGTTTTCTTAGCAATTGATGCCAGTAACCCGTTCTACTAATCAGAGTCTAGTGCAGGTTGATCTTGAAATAGAAAGCACTTTACGCAAGTTAAGAAAGGAAGTTCACCTCAACACCATGGCGGTTGCACGACAACAAACACTCAAGGAGCTTGCTGCTCCTAACGTGGAGAATCAACCATTGTGCATAAACATAGACAATAATGTAAACTTTGAGCTCAAATCTGGTTTTATACATTTGTTACCAACATTTAATGGTCTTGCAGGAGAAGATCCTCATACTCATCTCAAGGAGTTCCATATGGTTTGTGTTGGCATGAAACCGAATGGAGTTGATGAAGAACAAGTTAAGTTGAAAGCTTTCCCTTTCTCTTTAAAAGGGGCAGCAAAGGCATGGCTTTTCTCTATTCTCCCAGGATCTATTAGAACTTGGAACGCCATGAAGAAGATTTTCCTTGAGAAGTATTTCCCAGCATCTCGAGTTGCCAACATAAGGAAAGAAATATGTGGGATTCGGCAATCTCATGGAGAGACACTTTCAGAGTATTGGGAAAGATTTGAGCAATTGTGTATTCAATGCCCTCATCATCAAATACCCGATCAGCTACTCATTCAATATTTCTATGAAGGATTGATGCCTACTGACCGTAGTATCATTGATGCTGCAAGTGGAGGCGCATTGGTAGATAAGACACCTGAGGCTGCACGCCAATTGATCTCAAACATGGCAGCCAACTCAAAACAATTTGGCACTCGTGGAGACTTCTCCAACAAACGAGTAAATGAGGTAAGTATTTCTAACCTTGAAAATAAAGTTAATGATCTTACTTCTCTTGTGCGTTCTTTGGCTTGTGGAAATGTGCAGCAGGTGAAAGTTTGTAGCATATGCTCCTCACAAGGACATGCTTCGAATATGTGCCCAACAATGCAAGAAGATTACATTGAACAAGCTCATGCAATTGATGGAGCATTCAACGGACAACCTCAGCGTAAGTATGATCCTTTTTCCCACACGTACAATCCTGGATGGAGAGATCATCCTAACCTACGATATGGGAACCAACCTCAACAAGGCAATCAAGGCCAACAATTCCATCCCAATGGATTTCAACCCCAACAGAATTATCAAGCAAGACAATCGTCATCCAATGATGATCTTCGTGAGATGATGAAAACTTTGGCTTCTAATACTGTTACTTTGCAACAAAATGTCATGTCTTTTCAACAGGAAACAAGGTCAAGTATTCACAACTTGGAAAAGCAAATGGGGCAAGTAGCTTCAAGTGTGGGAAAATTGGAAGCACAAATGAATGGAAAATTGCCCTCCCAAGCATTGAATCCAATAGAGCATGTTAGTGCGATCATGTTGCGAAGTGGGAAAGAAATTGAAGAGAAAAGGTCAAAACAAATTGAGATGGAGGAAGAAGAAGAGATAGAAACTGAATTGAGTACAAAGAAGATACATCATCCTTCTCCTCCACAAACTGAAACAAAGACCAACACTCCAAAGGTAACTCCTCACTCAATGAATTCCAGTTTTACAACAATTCCACCCTTTCCCGTGAGTTCTTCTAGGTCAAAGAAAGAGGACAAGGAAAAAGAGATTCTAGAGGTTTTTAAGAAAGTAGAACTCAACATTCCTTTGCTTGATGCTATCAAGCAAATTCCCAAGTATGCCAAATTCTTGAAGGAGTTGTGTACTACCAAGAGAGCTTTCAAACTGAAAGGTCATGAAACGGTAAGTATGGGTGAAGTTGTATCTGCTGTTGTTCAAAAGAATCTGCCTTTGAAACAAAAAGACCCAGGTGCGTTTACTATCCCATGTGTTATTGGTAATGCTAGTTTTAAAAGAGCTTTATGCGATTTAGGTGCATCCATTAGTGTTATGCCTAAACATGTTTATGATTCTCTTAGTCTAGAGCCTTTGAATAAAACTAGTATTGTAATGCAACTTGCGGATCGTAGTTTTGTTTACCCACTTGGTGTGATAGAAGATGTCCTAGTCAAGATTGATAGTTTGGTTATTCCATGTGACTTTTATATTCTTGATATGGAACATGATTCTTGTGATTCATCAACCAGCACTCCTATATTGTTTGGGAGACCATTCTTGAAAACTGCCAACACAAAGATTGATTGTGGTAAGGATACCTTGTCTATGGAGGTAGGAGATGAAAAAATTGAATTTAATTTTCATGATGCAATGACATATCCTTATAGCAATGTTTATTCTATCACATGTTATGACCAAGTTGATAAGTGTGTGCAGCCAGTTTGTGATTTTGATGATGAGTATGGATTAAGCATGGCTTTGAGCAATGACTATGATTTTACCAAGATAGAAGAGATGGAAAGGCATATATGTGTTCCCCAAAACATGCATGAATCAACATTGGATTTGCAAGCTTTGCAAATTGTCCTTCATGATGCAGGAGTCATTTACCCCATCACGGATAGTGAATGGGTGGCGCCTATCCTTTTGGTGCCTAAAAAGATTGGAATTACGGTGGAAGAGATTCAAAATGATGCTTACGAGAATGCAAGGATTTACAAAGAAAAGACTAAGAATCTTCATGACCGAATGCTTACAAGAAAGGAGTTTCATGTTGGAGACAAAGTCCTTCTTTATCATTCGCGTTTGAAACTTTTTCCTGGAAAGTTAAGCTCTCGTTGGATTGGACCATTTGTTGTTTCTAATGTTTTTCCTTATGGTGCAGTTGAAATTACAAGTTTAGAAACGAACAACATACTCAAAGTCAATGGGCATCGTTTGAAACCTTTCTATGAAGGTTGGACGGCAGAACTCACCGCTTCTGTAGAGTTAATTGAACCAATCTATGAAGAATGAGCATGCAATATGTCGAGCCAATGACATAAAACAAAAGCGCTTACTGGGAGGCAACCCAGCACAAAAAGAAAAAAAAAATCAGATTTGCTTTCTTTTTCCTTATCTTTTATTTTTCGTATTTTACTTTATCTTTGTCATTCTCTTATGTTCCTTTGCTTTTATTTCAACATTGAGGACAATGTTGTGTTTTAAGTGTGGGGGTATTGAGAGAATTTTGGTTTTCTTATTTTAATTTTCTTTGTTGTTCTTAAAAAAAAAAAAAAACACAAATTTTGATCTTTTTAACTCCCATTGGTTTTTGAGAATATGAGTATTATGTATGAGAATTAATTGAGATAGATGAAGATATAAATCAAATGAAGGAGTATGCATGCAAATTTTAAGGTTTAATTGGTTTAGGGATTGACTTTGAGAATATGCCATGTTGACTTTATAGTGTTATACAAATGCAAGCTTTTGAGCCTTCAAAATTATATTCTTTGAGTGTGCATTCTTTCAATGATAAGTATCTCTAGAACTTGCTTCATATCTTATTGAGATTATATCCCATTACAAATATACATGAAGATGATAAAGGCATTAGGAATTTTAACCCCTCAAGCCAAAAAGCCAACCTAAAGCATATTATCCTTAGTGAACCCGTTTTGAGCTTGGTTATCTTTTTTTGCTTTATCCATGTATAAGCCTTAACTTTATATATGTTTTTCTTTTCCCCTGGCCAAGGATTAGTAGAGCATATACTTGTAATATTTCATGGAATTATGGTTGGAAATTATATGAAAACAAAGAAGTGATGCTTGATGAAAAAATGGGCAAAGTTGCCGAAGAAAAAAAAAAGAAAAAGAAAAAAAGAAAAAAAAAAGTATTCCTTTATGTTCTTAAGGTTTTATGTTGAAAGAGCTTGAAAATCAAAAGGAGTTAAGCATTTGTGATTAAAGATGAAAAATTTATGTGCTTTAATGGAATTATATTGTTTGAAGTATTATTTTTCAAAATGCTCTACTTTCTTTGGTTTGAACCTTTCCTTTTACTTTCTTTTACCTCACCTTAACCTCAGCCCTATTACAACCGGAAAATAAGACCTTTTGATTCATATAATACTTGTAATAAGTTGCTAATGGAGATGAGATTGAAAAGCAAGCTTATGGTAGAACATACTCTTTGATTGAATTTGAGAGATTTAAACACATAAACCCTAAACACATGAGTGTTGGAGTGTATATCAATGAGAGGACCTATCACTTTGGCATGGCATAGATTTCATTTAAATCCAGACGATTGATTGAGTTTTGAAGTTTGCATGTAAATAAATTCATGAGAATTATATTATTTATCCTTCATGATTGTATTCTTGTTTATAATGCTTGTACTCTTAGACATTGATGGGAGATTAAGAAATTGATCATAGTTATTTTCAATTTAATTTTATTTATCCTTTCTCGAGGACGAGCAAGAGCTAAGTGTGGGGGTATTTGATGTAACCATATTATTCGATAGTTTCACCCGCATTTAACTAGTGTTTTGCATATGTTATTTATATAAAATGCCTTGATATTCTTTGTTTAATGTTTTGAAGGCATTTTTGGATGAAAGATGCAAAAAGGAGTAAATTGGAGGTAATTGGCAGATTTGACGTTCAGTCGGTATTTTGTGCAGAGCGTGAGTTCCAGAGATCGAAATGAAGTGATTCCAGTGGCATTAAAAAGCTAACATCCATACCTTTTTGGAAATGTAATGCAAGAAAAATAAAAAGAGAAAGATCATGGAAATCACATCCTTCAAAGTCAAATCTCGCAGTCTGCCAATGTTGACCTTTGCCCATTCAAAATTCAATATCTGGAGCTTCAGAAGTCCAATTGATGCAAACTCAATTTTGTTGGATTCCTTACTCAAAGATCTATAAACGCTCCAAATTTCAGCCAAAAACGATGTCATATGAGGTATATATGATTTTTCAAAGATGACAGCTGAATTCTGCCAGCAAGCAGGTTGCGTGAAGAAACGAATCCAAATTTCATCTAGAAGCATCCAAACCCACCAGCAATTTAGCTCCTCTAGTAAATATTCTAGAAGGTCAAGGAAGGCAGCCACCAACCTCATGGCAGCCACCAACCTCAACCCAGCAGCCAGCAGCCAGCAACCAGCAGCCAGCAGCCTTCACACTACCACCATCTATTGATGTTCACACTTGAGCTTTGATATTTTCTTACTTACAATTTGTGTATAAATAGAGGGTGAGTAGAAGGAGGTAAGAAGAAGAAGAAGGAGGAGGAAACACAAACTCTCCTCTCTACAAATCAGAAATTATGTATTCTTTCATCTTTAGGAGTAGTTGTTCAATAGATATGCAAGGCTAAGCTCGTTTTCTTGGTTGCAAGGACACAAACAAACCTTCGGATTTCAAGAACCTGTGAGATTTATTCTTCCTTTTATTTTCAGTTTATGTTATGAATGAGTATGTTTGTTTTCCTATGCATATTTCCTATGATTGTTTATCTTAATTGCTAGAGCGGACTCTAAGTTATTATTGTGAACAATCTATTGCTAAGTTTGATATCAAAACCGGAGTTGTGGTATATAAACTTGTGAAGCAACTAAGCTTGATAATTGTAGCGGAACTACGTTATTAAACTTAGGGAGAACATTCGATCATAGCAACACAAATTGACAACTTGGTTGTTAAGATTAATGAATTTATCTGGATCTTAAGGCTGCCATTGGATTAAATCATTAGTGCGGACACTGTGATTGTTTGTTGGTTAGGGCTAGTTATACGGCGGATCCGTTAATTAACCAATATTAAGAAAAGATAAAATTCATAATATAAACTGGAGTTTCGTTTCAAGGATCGGTTCTAATTTCCGTTGGTGGATGTGTGCTTGCAACCAAGGTTTGTTTTCTTGATATATTTCAGTTTCAATTGATTTTGTTTGCTAGTTTAATTTCTGCCATAGTTTAAATCATTTCAAATCAATCCCCCCCAATTACATAACGTACAACATAAAAATCTAACTTCAAACTTCCTCGTGGGATCGACCCCTTGCTTGCTCTATACTATCTTGTGTGTTTTAAGCTAGGGTAATTAATTTGTGCGACCGCGACATCGCAACAGATCACCCGAAATTCAAAGCCAACTGAATTTCGGCAAAACGGGCATCGAAATAGGAATGTCGCAAAACTTACCGAGTCAAAGCGTTTTGCTGTTTGCGGATGAAAGTCTGATGTAGAACAAGTAGCAGATGCATACATGCTCAAGAGGAATCACCCGAAATTCAACTGCTACTGAATTTCGGCAAAAAGAGCATCGAAGTCGGAATGCAGCGAAGTCACCGCGTCAAAGCGTTTTGGCCGTTTGCGGAAGAAATTTGATATAGAACACTTGCAGAAGCATACATGCTCAAGAGGGATCACCCGAATTCAAAGGCAACTGAATTTCGGCAAAACGGGGCATCGAAGTCGAATGCACCGAACTCACAGAGTCAAACCTTTTGCCGTTTTGCGGAAGAAAGTCTGTGTAGAACATAGCAGAAGCATACATGCTCAAGAGGGATCACCCGAAATTCAAAGGCAACTGAATTTCGGCAAAACGGGCATCGAAGTCGGAATGTCGCGAAACTTACCGAGTCAAAGCGTTTTGCTGTTTGCGGATGAAAGTCTGATGTAGAACAAGTAGCAGAAGCATACATGCTCAAGAGGAATCACCCGAAATTCAAAGGCTACTGAATTTCGGCAAAAAGAGCATCGAAGTCGGAATGCAGCGAAAGTCACCGCGTCAAAGCGTTTTGCCGTTTGCGGAAGAAAGTTTGATATAGAACTACTAGCAGAAGCATACATGCTCAAGAGGGATCACCCGAAATTCAAAGGCAACTGAATTTCGGCAACCGGGGCATCGAAGTCGGAATGCAGCGAAACTCACCGAGTCAAAGCGTTTCGCCGTTTGCGGAAGAAGTCTGATGTAGAACAAGTAGCAGAAGCATACATGCTCAAGAGGGATCACCCGAAATTCAAAGGCAACTGAATTTCGGCAACCGGGCATCGAAGTCGGAATGCCGCGAAAACTCACCGAGTCAAAGCGTTTCGCCGTTTGCGGAAGAAAGTCTGATGTAGAACAAGTAGCAGAAGCATACATGCTCAAGAGGGATCACCCGAAATTCAAAGGCAACTGAATTTCGGCAACCGGGCATCGAAGTCGGAATGCCGCGAAACTCACCGAGTCAAAGCGTTTCGCTGTTTGCGGAAGAAGTCTGATGTAGAACAAGTAGCAGAAGCATACATGCTCAAGAGGGATCACCCGAAATTCAAAGGCAACTGAATTTCGGCAACCGGGGCATCGAAGTCGGAATGCCGCGAAACTTACCGAGTCAAAGCGTTTGGCAGTTTGCGGAATGAAAGTCTGATGTAGAACAAGTAGCAGAAGCATACATGCTCAAGAGGGATCACCCAAAATTCAAAGGCAACTTAATTTCGGCAAAACGGGCATTGAAGTCGGAATGTCGCGAAACTTACCGAGTCAAAGCGTTTCGCTGTTTGCGGATGAAAGTCTGATGTAGAACAAGTAGCAGAAGCATACATGCTCAAGAGGGATCACCCGAAATTCAAAGGCAACTGAATTTCGGCAAAACAGGCATCGAAGTAGGAATGTCGCGAAACTCACCGAGTCAAAGCGTTTCCCTGTTTGCGGATGAAAGTCTGATGTAGAACAAGTAGCAGAAGCATACATGCTCAAGAGGGATCACCCGAAATTCAAAGGCAACTGAATTTCGGCAAAACGGGCATCGAAGGTGGAATGCAGCGAAACTCACCGAGTCAAAGCCTTTTGCCGTTTGCGGAAGAAAGTCTGATGTAGAACAAGTAGCAGAAGCATACATGCTCAAGAGGGATCACCCGAAATTCAAAGCCAACTGAATTTCGGCAAAACGAGCATCGAAGTCGGAATGCAGCGAAACTCACCGAGTCAAAGCCTTTTGCCATTTGCGGAAGAAAGTCTGATGTAGAACTACTAGCAGAAGCATACATGCTCAAGAGGGATCACCCGATATTCAAAGGCAACTGAATTTCGGCAACCGGGGCATCGAAGTCGGAATGCAGCGAAACTCACAGAGTCAAAACCTTTTGCCGTTTGCGGAAGAAAGTCTGATGTAGAACAAGTAGCAGAAGCATACATGCTCAAGAGGGATCACCCGAAATTCAAAGGCAACTGAATTTCGGAAAAACGGGCATCGAAGTAGGAATGTCGCGAAACTTACTGAGTCAAAGCGTTTTGCTGTTTGCGGATGAAAGTCTGATGTAGAACAAGTAGCAGAAGCATACATGCTCAAGAGGGATCACCCGAAATTCAAAGGCAACTGAATTTCGGCAACCGGGGCATCGAAGTCGGAATGCCGCGAAACTCACCGAGTCAAAGCGTTTCGCCGTTTGCGGAAGAAAGTCTGATGTAGAACAAGTAGCAGAAGCATACATGCTCAAGAGGGATCACCCGAAATTCAAAGGCAACTGAATTTCGGCAACCGGGGCATCGAAGTCGGAATGCCGCGAAACTCACCGAGTCAAAGCGTTCGCCGTTTGCGGAAGAAAGTCTGATGTAGAACAAGTAGCAGAAGCATACATGCTCAAGAGGGATCACCCGAAATTCAAAGGCAACTGAATTTCGGCAACCGGGGCATCGAAGTCGGAATGCCGCGAAACTCACCGAGTCAAAGCGTTTCGCCGTTTGCGGAAGGAAAGTCTGATGTAGAACAAGTAGCAGAAGCATACATGCTCAAGAGGGATCACCCGAAATTCAAAGGCAACTGAATTTCGGCAACCGGGGCATCGAAGTCGGAATGCCGCGAAACTTCACCGAGTCAAAGCGTTTCGCTGTTTGCGGAAGAAAGTCTGATGTAGAACAAGTAGCAGAAGCATACATGCTCAAGAGGGATCACCCGAAATTCAAAGGCAACTGAATTTCGGCAAACCGGGCATCGAAGTCGGAATGCAGCGAAACTCACCGAGTCAAAGCCTTTTGCCGTTTGCGAAGAAAGTCTGATGTAGAACAAGTAGCAGAAGCATACATGCTCAAGAGGGATCACCCGAAATTCAAAGGCAACTGAATTTCGGCAAAACGGGCATCGAAGTCGGAATGTCGCGAAACTTACCGAGTCAAAGCGTTTCGCTGTTTGCGGATGAAAGTCTGATGTAGAACAAGTAGCAGAAGCATACATGCTCAAGAGGGATCACCCGAAATTCAAAGGCAACTGAATTTCGGCAAACGGGGCATCGAAGTCGGAATGCCGCGAAACTCACCGAGTCAAAGCGTTTCGCTGTTTGCGGATGAAAGTCTGATGTAGAACAAGTAGCAGAAGCATACATGCTCAAGAGGGATCACCCGAAATTCAAAGGCAACTGAATTTCGGCAAAACGGGCATCGAAGTCGGAATGTCGTGAAACTTACCGAGTTAAAGCGTTTCTCTGTTTGCGGATGAAAGTCTGATGTAGAACAAGTAGCAGAAGCATACATGCTCAAGAGGGATCACCCGAAATTCAAAGGCAACTGAATTTCGGCAAAACGGGCATCGAAGTCGGAATGTCGCGAAACTTACCGAGTTAAAGCGTTTTGCTGTTTGCGGATGAAAGTCTGATGTAGAACAAGTAGCAGAAGCATACATGCTCAAGAGGGATCACCCGAAATTCAAAGGCAACTGAATTTCGGCAAAACGGGCATCGAAGTCGGAATGTCGCGAAACTTACCGAGTGAAAGCGTTTCGCTGTTTGCGGATGAAAGTCTGATGTAGAACAAGTAGCAGAAGCATACATGCTCAAGAGGGATCACCCGAAATTCAAAGGCAACTGAATTTCGGCAACCGGGGCATCGAAGTCGGAATGCCGCGAAACTCACCGAGTCAAAGCGTTTCGCTGTTTGCGGAAGAAAGTCTGATGTAGAACAAGTAGCAGAAGCATACATGCTCAAGAGGGATCACCCGAAATTCAAAGGCAACTGAATTTCGGCAACCGGGGCATCGAAGTCGGAATGCCGCGAAACTCACCGAGTCAAAGCGTTTTGCCGTTTGCGGAAGAAAGTCTGATGTAGAACAAGTAGCAGAAGCATACATGCTCAAGAGGGATCACCCGAAATTCAAAGGCAACTGAATTTCGGCAACCGGGGCATCGAAGTCGGAATGCCGCGAAACTCACCGAGTCAAAGCGTTTCGCCTTTTGCGGAAGAAAGTCTGATGTAGAACAAGTAGCAGAAGCATACATGCTCAAGAGGGATCACCCGAAATTCAAAGGCAACTGAATTTCGGCAAACGGGGCATCGAAGTCGGAATGCCGCGAAACTCATCGCAGTCAAAGCGTTTCGCCGTTTGCGGAAGAAAGTCTGATGTAGAACAAGTAGCAGAAGCATACATGCTCAAGAGGGATCACCCGAAATTCAAAGGCAACTGAATTTCGGCAACCGGGGCATCGAAGTCGGAATGTCGCGAAACTTCACGAGTCAAAGCGTTTCGCTGTTTGCGGATAGAAGTCTGATGTAGAACAAGTAGCAGAAGCATACATGCTCAAGAGGGATCACCCGAAATTCAAAGGCAACTGAATTTCGGCAACCGGGCATCGAAGTCGGAATGCCGCGAAACTCACCGAGTCAAAGCGTTTTGCCGTTTGCGGAAGAAAGTCTGATATAGAACAAGTAGCAGAAGCATACATGCTCAAGAGGGATCACCCGAAATTCAAAGGCAACTGAATTTCGGCAACCGGGGCATCGAAGTCGGAATGCAGCGAAACTCACCGAGTCAAAGCGTTTCGCCGTTTGCGGAAGAAAGTCTGATGTAGAACAAGTAGCAGAAGCATACATGCTCAAGAGGGATCACCCGAAATTCAAAGGCAACTGAATTTCGGCAAACGGGCATCGAAGTCGGAATGTCGCGAAACTTACCGAGTCAAAGCGTTTCGCTGTTTGCGGAAGAAAGTCTGATGTAGAACAAGTAGCAGAAGCATACATGCTCAAGAGGGATCACCCGAAATTCAAAGGCAACTGAATTTCGGCAACCGGGGCATCGAAGTCGGAATGCGCGAAACTCACCGAGTCAAAGCGTTTCGCCGTTTGCGGAATGAAAGTCTGATGTAGAACAAGTAGCAGAAGCATACATGCTCAAGAGGGATCACCCGAAATTCAAAGGCAACTGAATTTCGGCAACCGGGCATCGAAGTCGGAATGCCGCGAAACTCACCGAGTCAAAGCGTTTCGCTGTTTGCGGAAGAAAGTCTGATGTAGAACAAGTAGCAGAAGCATACATGCTCAAGAGGGATCACCCGAAATTCAAAGGCAACTGAATTTCGGCAAAACGGGCATCGAAGTCGGAATGTCGCGAAACTTACCGAGTCAAAGCGTTTCGCTGTTTGCGGATGAAAGTCTGATGTAGAACAAGTAGCAGAAGCATACATGCTCAAGAGGGATCACCCGAAATTCAAAGGCAACTGAATTTCGGCAAAACGGGCATCGAAGTCGGAATGTCGCGAAACTTACCGAGTCAAAGCATTTTGCTGTTTGCGGATGAAAGTCTGATGTAGAACAAGTAGCAGAAGCATACATGCTCAAGAGGGATCACCCGAAATTCAAAGGCAACTGAATTTCGGCAAAAACGGGCATCGAAGTCGGAATGTCGCGAAACTTACCGAGTCAAAGCGTTTTGCTGTTTGCGGATGAAAGTCTGATGTAGAACAAGTAGCAGAAGCATACATGCTCAAGAGGGATCACCCGAAATTCAAAGGCAACTGAATTTCGGCAAAACGGGCATCGAAGTAGGAATGTCGCGAAACTCACCGAGTCAAAGCGTTTTCGCTGTTTGCGGAAGAAAGTCTGATGTAGAACAAGTAGCAGAAGCATACATGCTCAAGAGGGATCACCCGAAATTCAAAGGCAACTGAATTTCGGCAAAACGGGCATCGAAGTCGGAATGTCGCGAAACTCACCGAGTCAAAGCGTTTCGCTATTTGCGGAATGAAAGTCTGATGTAGAACAAGTAGCAGAAGCATACATGCTCAAGAGGGATCACCCGAAATTCAAAGGCAACTGAATTTCGGCAACCGGGCA
Organism: Populus tomentosa; assembly: GCA_018804465.1. NCBI lineage: Eukaryota > Viridiplantae > Streptophyta > Magnoliopsida > Malpighiales > Salicaceae > Populus > Populus tomentosa. Next base: position 44,012 of record JAAWWB010000083.1, read on the forward strand.
TCGAAGTCGGAATGTCGCGAAACTTATCGAGTCAAAGCGTTTCGCTGTTTGCGGATGAAAGTCTGATGTAGAACAAGTAGCAGAAGCATACATGCTCAAGAGGGATCACCCGAAATTCAAAGGCAACTGAATTTCGGCAAAACGGGCATCGAAGTCGGAATGTCGCGAAACTTACCGAGTCAAAGCGTTTTGCCTGTTTGCGGAATGAAAGTCTGATGTAGAACAAGTAGCAGAAGCATACATGCTCAAGAGGGATCACCCGATATTCAAAGGCAACTGAATTTCGGCAAAACGGGCATCGAAGTCGGAATGTCGCGAAACTTACCGAGTCAAAGCGTTTGGCTGTTTGCGGATGAAAGTCTGATGTAGAACAAGTAGCAGAAGCATACATGCTCAAGAGGGATCACCCGAAATTCAAAGGCAACTGAATTTCGGCAAAACGGGCATCGAAGTCGGAATGTCGCGAAACTTACCGAGTCAAAGCGTTTGCTGTTTGCGGATGAAAGTCTGATGTAGAACAAGTAGCAGAAGCATACATGCTCAAGAGGGATCACCCGAAATTCAAAGGCAACTGAATTTCGGCAAAACGGGCATCGAAGTTGGAATGTCGCGAAACTTACCGAGTCAAAGCGTTTCGCTGTTTGCGGATGAAAGTCTGATGTAGAACAAGTAGCAGAAGCATACATGCTCAAGAGGGATCACCCGAAATTCAAAGGCAACTGAATTTCGGCAAAACGGGCATCGAAGTCGGAATGTCGCGAAACTTACCGAGTCAAAGCGTTTTGCTGTTTGCGGATGAAAGTCTGATGTAGAACAAGTAGCAGAAGCATACATGCTCAAGAGGGATCACCCGAAATTCAAAGGCAACTGAATTTCGGCAAAACGGGCATCGAAGTCGGAATGTCGCGAAACTTACCGAGTCAAAGTGTTTTGCTGTTTGCGGATGAAAGTCTGATGTAGAACAAGTAGCAGAAGCATACATGCTCAAGAGGGATCACCCGAAATTCAAAGGCAACTGAATTTCGGCAAAACGGGCATCGAAGTCGGAATGTCGCGAAACTTACCGAGTCAAAGTGTTTTGCTGTTTGCGGATGAAAGTCTGATGTAGAACAAGTAGCAGATGCATACATGCTCAAGAGGGATCACCCGAAATTCAAAGGCAACTGAATTTCGGCAAACGGGCATCGAAGTCGGAATGCAGCGAAACTCACCG